>PVIC010040192.1:0-16770 GCA_004025085.1 Thryonomys swinderianus | reverse complement strand
AAAAAAAAAAAAAAAAAAAAAAAAAAAAAAAAAAAAAAAAAAAAAAAAAGAATGTGGAGGTTACCACCACATGGAAAACTTGTAAATGTTCACAAAACTCATCTATCAATGGCAGTTGTAAATTACATGGAACATTATCACTACCACACCCAACACACCATACATCTCTATACATAACACACTGAGTAGAATATATTTTTTATGTTCTTCAGCAGTTACTGATTATGCCCCATTGCTGTCAACGGTTTTTCAATTAATGGTGCTGCTGTTCTAACTCAGTGAGCTAATTCTGGATACAGCTTTGTGACCCATAATGCTGACATGCTAAGGTTTTTTTTAACTGTTCAGGGCCATTTACCATTAATAATGATTCGTTGTACATCACAAAAATTGATCAACTATGAGCTAATATTGAATGTATTCATGCTCCCAACATATTTTTGCTGTCACGGTTGAGAATATACTGCCATATCCAAATTTATATAGGCTTAAATTCATGTTTGCTCCTATGAGTTTTATTGTCATAGCCCTTTTATTTACATCTTTAACCTACCTTGAGTTTGTTGTTGTATATTCACGGTGGATAAGTCTCTGACTTTGTGGTTGTGAATATTCATTTATCCTGGCACCATTTGTTTACTAGTATAATGTCGATGTGACAAAAGCAGAAATGCCTACATTCTTCCTGATTGTAGGGGAAAAGTGTTCAGACTTTCAATATGAAATGTGATACAAATAGAAGCTTATCATAGGTGTTTTTATGAGTCTGCAAAATTTCTTTCTCCTATAATAGTTCTCCTGTCTAATTGAAGTTTTACCATGTGGCAATCATATCTCACCCTTCTTAGTAGTATATAGTCATCACCATTCTATACTTTTCAGTTTTAAATTTGCATCTACATTAGTACGTTTTGAAGTACATAAAGATTCCATTTGTCATAGGGACTTGGTACATGTATATAACACATCTTAGTTCTTTTTACATCTCTTCTGCCTCTCCTCCCACTCCACTCCATTCCTTTCATTGTGTGCTTCCCGTTTGTAAAAGATCTCTCTATATATTTCTTATCAATCTTTTATTTTGCTCTTAATTTACTTGTGATTTGTGTTTCTCACGTAAGAGAAGACGTAGTATTTAAGCTTGTGTGTCTTGTGTGTCTGCCTCCCGAGTGCTGGGATTACAGGCATGAGCCACCATGCCCAGCTTTTTTTTTTTTTTTAATAGAGTCTTGCTATGCATTTCAGGCTGGCCCTGAACTTATATGTAGCCCAGGCCGGCCTTGAACTCACAATGATACTCTTGCCTCAGCCTCTGGAGTTCTGGTATTATAAGGGTATGCCACCATGCCTGTCCTTTGAAAAATCAGTTTGTAGTAAATACATGAATTTGGGGATCTTTTTCTTATGTGTTCTTTGCTTTGTGTGCCTAAATTTTTTGAAAATACTATGTTGTGATTACAGTTTCTCTGTACTGTACCTTGACAATATGCACTGTGATCTGTCCAGCCATATTCTTTTTGCTTAGCATTTGCTTTGACTATCCAGGAATTCTGTGCTTGCTTATAATTTTAGGCTGTTTTTTAGTCATCTTAATAATGTCATGGATATTTTCCTAGGAGTTCCATTGATCCAAAATTTTCTTCAAGTAGTATAGACACTCTTAAGTATTTTAATTCTTTGAATTCATGAAGATGGGAGGCCTTTCCATTTTTGGATATTTTTTTTCAATTTCTTCCTTCAGTGGTTCCTAGTTTTTATTGTAGAAGTCTCTTCCTTCTTTAGTCAGGTTTATATAGAAGGCTCTTCTTTTATTATTATTAATGATATAGCATTCTTGATTTTTTTCAGTTTATTATTGTATAGAAAAGTTATTAAATTTGTATGTTGATTTTTGTCTCCCACTATTTTACTGAATTTGCTTATATGTTCTAGTAGACATTTAGTGGAGACTTTGTTTTCCAGTACATAATCATATTATATGCAAAGCTGAATAATTTGCATATTTCCCTCTTATTTAGCTATTTACTAAATGCTGTAACTAAAACTTCTAATATTTGTGAAAGTCAGCTTCCTTTTGTTGTTCCTGAGCTTAGACAGCATGATTTTAGTTTTGCTATATTCAGTGTGATATTGCACTGTAATATATAGCTTTTGCTACACTGAAATTTTATCCTTCTGTGCTTTAGTTTTATGGTTTTTAAATGAAGGGATGACTACTTTTACAAATAGTTTTTCTTTGTCATTTGATTTGACATTATGATTCTTATCCTTCATTACATTGGTTAGATACATATAACTTTTGACTTGCTTGCAAAAGTTAAAATATTGAATCCATGAAGTAAAAGCCACTTGATCTTAGAATGTTATGGCTCACACTACGAATGACCACCAACACTTTCATTCAGAGGTAGGAGCTTTTGAAAGATAATTAGATCACGGCAATTTTATAGCTGACTTACTGTTAAGAGGAGAGGCTTAGTGAGAGGCATGTCCTGAGGGGCTTGAGTGGAAATGTTACATATCCCCTCCTAGCTTCTAACTTCTTTCTCTGCTTGCTGGCTGCCAGGACATGAGCAGCTTTCCACAATAGATCGTTCCATCATGTTGTTTTTGTATTTGAGCCTGACAACTTTATGTGGAAACTTCTAAAACCCATGAATTCAAATAAACCCCATTTTGTCCCAGCAAAGAGAAAGTGGCTAAGTCAGTGTACAATATTTTTCATGTAGTATGTAATTTACTTTGCCAGTGCTGTATTTTGTTGCTGGCTATTGCATCATCAATCATGAATATCAATCTAAATTTTTCTATTTTGTGTGTGTATATCCTTAGCAGGATTTGTTAGAAAGTTTAATTATGACCTCAAATAATGCTTTTGCAAAGTTTTCTTCATTTTGACTATATCAAATGGTTTGAGACAAAAGCTTTATTAAAAAAATCATCATTTAAGTCATTCTTCCATAGGATTTTTTTGGTGAGGGGGTACTACTGAGTCAATTACACTATTTGTTATTTGTCTATTCATGTTATTTTATATCTTAGTTCAGCTTTATTGGGATATACACATCTACAAATTGGGCCATTTCTTCTACATTTTGCAATGTATTAGCATATATGTTTTCCAAAATAAGCCCTAATGATTCTTTGCATTTCTACTTTATTGGTTGTAATCATAGCCTTTTCATCTTTAATTGTATTTATTTGGTTCTCTATTTTCCTTTGCTAAGCCAGTTAACATTTTTTTCAATTCTGTTTATTATTTAAAAGAATAAGCTCATTTCACTGATCTTTTTAAAGTATTTTACAGTTACTACTGTTTATTTGTCTGCTTGGATTTTTTTTTTTTTGAGACAGGGTCTCATTTTGTAGTTCAGGCTGGCCCTGAGCTCACTGTGGAGCCCAGGCAAGCCTTGAACTCAGCAATCCTCCTGTCTCTGCCTCCCAAGTGCTGGGATTACAGGCGTGAGCCACCACGCCTGGCTGGATTTTTATTATTACTTTTCTTTGTCTAATTTTTATGATTTGCTCTTGCTAAGTTCTTGAGATGTATGCTTAGGTGTGTGTTGACAAGGGGAATTTGTCAACTGTGATGCACCGTTGATACATTTTACTGGCTTGATCAATGAATAAAGCCACTGCACACTCATGGAAGTTTAAGAAATATTTATATTTAGGAATTGGGAAAAAAGTACCAAGACAGAAAAAGTAGTTCCATTTTATCACTCAACAAGCCACCATCAAAAAAACACAGCAAAGGAACAGCACTACTGCTAATGGACTGCAGAAGATCAGAACAGTCTCTTTGGGCCAAATTGAACCTAAGCTTCTTCACCCCCTATATATTCTTACTTCAGACAAAACCAGCACCAAGCCATGAGGCAGATGTGATCATTGTAACTGGTCACAGCTTTGGCCAGAAACCGGTGCCGGACACATTATTTTGAGAAATTTCTAGCATCCTTGATAATAACAAACTCTGCTTCTATTCTCCCTAATAATCTGTGTTCTTTTGGCTGCATTCCTGAGGAGGGGGCCAGTTTCTCCCAGGAAGACTGAAGCCGATATGTCTGGTGCCAAGAATTATCTACACCAAGGTTTGTTGACTTAAGACTCAGTTCAAGGTCTGTTTTCCCAGCCTGCTTAGCATAGAGGGTTTTCTATACAAAGCCTATTAACTCTTTCTTTTACTTTTCTCCTTCAACATGTTATATTTTCTATTTCTATATAGGCACTGCTATAAATTTCTCCACCAATCTGTTTTGCTGCATCTGCTAGAATTACTGTGAGGTGTTTTTACTTATCTGTGCTTTAAGAACTTTTCAGATTGTCTTTACAAATTCTCAGTGTTCCAGTGTTTAATAAAAGTCTGGTGTTTAGTCTGGATGTGTTAGTATATGTTCTACATTTTGTTGTTACTGACTTCTTATTTTATACCTCTGTGTTAGAAAACATAAAAGATTTAGTTTTTAAAAATAAGATAAAACTTGTTTTGTGGCCTAATATGTGCTGTATGCAGGAGAAAGTTCCATATGTTGATGAATAGAATGTGAGTTCTATAGCTTTTGGAAACAGTGTTGTATACTATTAAATTCACTTGATCTTTAGTATAACTTTGATGTCTCATTATTGTTTTTTTCTCTAAATGATATATTCCACTGAATGGAGAAAAATATAAAAAGTTCCCTACATTTTTTTTTTTTGAGACAGGGTCTCGCTTTGTAGTTCAGCCTGGTCCTGAGCTCACTGTGTAACCCAGGCAAGCCTTGAACTCAGCAATCCACCTGTCTCTGCCTCCCAAGTGCTGGGATTACAGGCGTGAGCCAATACGCCCCGCCCCTACATTATTTTATAGGAGTCTATCACCCCCTTTGGTTCTGTTTTATTTATTTATTTATTTATTTATTTATTTATTTATTTATTTATTTGTTTATTCATTTATTTATTTTAAGACAGGGTCTCGCTTTGTAGTTCAGGCTGGCCCTGAGCTCACTATGTAGCCCAGACAAACCTTGAACTCAACAATCCTCCTACCTCTGCCTCCCAAATGCTGGGATTACAGGTGTGAGCCACCACACCAGGCACTGTGGTATGTGGTACTGATTGCTGGTGGGTGTGAGTCACCACACCTGGTATTGTTGTTAGTGTTTACCGAGGATCAAACCTGGGACCTTGCACTTGCTAGGCAGGGCCTGAAACCACGGAGCTGAGTCTCCAGCCCTCCCCATTTAGTTCTAATAGTGTTTACATCGCAAAATTAGATGCACTGATGTTTTGTTTTTTGTTTTTTTCTGAGACAGGGTCTTGCTTTGTAGTTCAAGCTGGCCCTGAGCTCACTATGTAGCCCAGGCAAGCCTCGAACTCAGCAATCCTCCTGCCTCTGCTTCTGAGTTCTGGCATTACAGATGTGAGCCACCACGCTTAGCTAGATGCACCGATATTTTATGCATATAATTTTAATTGATATATTTACTTGACTATATAATCATTACATCTTCTTGATCTGTTCATTGTTATATGATAAAATTGTGTATCTTGTACTTTTTGTTTCATATATTGAGTTTATTGGTATATTTTAGATAGACTTTATGATCGAAAACATCATTGAGAATTTGTACCTGTACACGAGATAACTTAATATTTTTCCCATTCCCCGTCCTTCCTTTAGCCCTTCTACCCCACCCCCCATATAAATAAGTTTAGTTTCTGCGTTTTTTTTCCTTTTTACGATCAATTTTTTTCTTTCTGTTTTTTGTTTCCCCTGCCCTTCTCCCTAGATCCCCTCCCTCCATGAATATTGTCTTTGTTATTAACAAAACCATTATATATTTTGAACCTCATTTACATCTTCAGTTTCTCATACTAGAGAAACAATACGAGCTTTACACATAGGTGTGGTATTTATTTCACATGTGTATGGTCTCAAGGTGAATCCATTTAGCTATAAATATCTCGTTTATCTTTCTCTATGGCTCCGTAGTACTCCATTTTATTTTTTTAAAACCCACATCTTTATCTAGTCACCAGTTGATTGGCTTTTGGCCTATTTCCAAGATATAGCTATTACAAACTTGCCATAAACATGGGTGTGCCTACGTCACTGTGGTATTATGCTTTTAATTCTTCCATGTATACACCTAGTAGACTAGCAGGGTCAAATGGGACTTCTAATCCTAATTGTTTGAGGAATCTCCACAGTGATTTCCACAATGTTACACCAGTCTACATGTCCTTCAACAATTGAGAAAGGTGAGTGTCTGTCTTAAAGACAAAAGATTTTGTCATTTATAGGTATATTCTCACTTGCTTTAAATTTTAAATTTTTTTTTTCTTTTTGAGACAGGGTCTCGCGTTGTAGTTCAGGCTGGCCCTGAGCTCACTATGGTGCCCAGGCAAGCCGCCGTGAACTCAGCAATCCTCCTGCCTCTGCCTCCCGAGTGCTGGGATGACAGGCACGAGCCACCACGCCTGGCACACTTGCTTTAAATTTTGATTTGCTTGAAACTTTACTTTGCAACTTTTCATTTTTAGCCTTCCTGTGTCCTTCCTAGTCAACTGAGTTCCTTGTTTTTACCACATCGTTGGACATTGGTTTTTATAAGTGACATCAACTAGCTGGAGTACCACTCCTAACAGGTCTGTCTGACTGGGCAGAATTCAGAGCAGAGGTGATGCATGACAAGCTACTCAAATATTTCTCATTTAATTGGAGAATGTAGTCATTTGGATTCAAAGTTATCACTGTGAAAGGTAAGGATTTACTGCTGTCATGCTGATTTTTTCTAGTTGTTTGAACTCTGTTTTCTTCATCTCTTGTTTATCTTGTGGTTGATCAGTTGCAATGATGGTGTAGGTTGTTTTTCTCACTCTCTTTCATGAGTCTAATTTTCTGATAAAATCAGGGTGCTATTTGTTATCGTGATAGTGTTATGCCTGGCGGAGGGTCTCTGAGAGGGGAGAGGTTTCTATTTCTATAATATTTCTCTTTCTAATAGAGGGTTCTATTAATGACCTTCTGCCTTCCTTCAGGTTCTTGCCCTCAGTCCAGAGAAGAGTGGAGAAGTGGACCTCTTAACAGAAAATGGGAAAGTCCAGGCTGATATAGTTCAAATCAAAAGTTTATAGAAAGAGTTGCAAACACAGAGAAAGCATAAGAAAAGGTATTTTAGCAGCCGAAAGGTGCTATAAGCAAAATGGCCAGTGGGTGTCCAGTGAGTATGAGATGTGCTCACACTTAAAGATATAAACTTGTTTTGTTAGGCAGTGTAAACTAGACCAATCAGGGCCTTCGCCTGTTTTTCTGGGAAGATGACAATATCACCATACAGTACATGTGAACAACATTTTCATAAGTATAAGAGACATTAGCAAAAAAGACCCAGCCATGGATCTTGATCTCTTGGGGGCAAGTATAAGGAAGGTATGCAAGCCAGGAATGAGGGACTAAAGACACCGAGACAGGGACTTGAGAGAACCTGGGTCTTGGGCAACAAAGACAAAAGACACTGAAGACATCCAGTGTTTAGTGATCACAGGCATGATGGGAAGAGGGCACTTGGGAAAGCCTCAAGACACCTGCTGATAAGAGGATCATAAGCAGGGCCCCTAGCATAACTTTTGCAGAAGAAAACAAATGGTTAATTTCAAAGGGAAGAGTTTAGTAGGAATCAGTTGACCTTGGTTAGAAATGAACTCAACAATGTCCTGCTACTTCTAATGTAGTACAGCCAAATTATGGAGGGACAAGAACCTTGTGCCACCTGTAGCTTGCTAGCACTGGGCAGAGGTGTCCCCTACACAGGAGGAATACATGGTGCACGGAGAAGCATGTGATGATATTACAGCCGTCTGCCAAGATAAAATCATCTGCCACAGACAAGCATGTGATGACCTTATCACGTTAGTCATATAAACTCTGCTCCAGGTTTTTATTTATGTTTCTCTAAGCTGCCTCCACATTCCCCTCTCTTACTTGATCATCCTCCACCCATAGAATGAGGGGCCGGATGGTGAGTGCTCTGGGTGTTTCTTGCTGGTTAGGGAAAATATGAAGTGCAGGTGATGTTGACGCAGGAGAGTTAAGGCCTAACTCCCCACCTGAAACGCAAGTTCGTGTTCTCTAAAAATCGAATAATGAATTTTAGGAACGACGGAGGTTTGAGTAGGAAAATTTTATTGAGAGAGAAAGCTTCTGCCTTAAGAGAGACAGAAGGGGGGCCTGGAAATTGGGTAACCCCCTTACCTCACATTTTAGAGGGCTTTTATGGAGTAAGGCCACGAGGTGAGGCGGGTCTGAAGTAGGGGGCTACCAATAAGATTCAAAAAAAGTGGACGGGTTACAATTAACCAATGAGTACAGTGAGGAGTTAACAATCAGGCAGGAATTTTTGACTCTAACTCTTTTCTGGGGAGGGGGTTAAGGTGTCAGCCCTCTACCCCAGGAGGTTGGCGCCTTCCTTACAATATCTGATGGCTGCCTATTTGGAATCTCAATGAGCTATTTATCTTATATGGGTGCGGTAGCTTTTCTCCGGCAGCAGTAACTTCCAAGTTGGCTTTTTTTGTCCCTTTTCAAGGGCCAGTCCTACCTATCTGCCTACATATGTCTAGCTGGCTTTTCTACCTATAATAATGTTGGTGAAAGAGGAACGTTCTTGGTGCCTGCAATGGAAAGAGGCTGGTAGCTGCATGGCTGGTTTCATCTGTAGAATCAGGTGAATTTTGATGGCACTGATGCTGTATGGACACAAGTGTAAACCCAGAGGGTATCAGCCAGGTTGCGTGTTGTGATAGTCTACTTAAAAGGTCCAGTCTTATCTCTAACCCTATCTAGGGGTCCCCGTTGTTCCTATAACAGTAACTATCTTTCTTAGTGCCGGATACAGGATTTTTTTTCTAAGTCTTAGCAGTCATGTATTCATTCAAATGTTGCTTATATTTTTAAAATCCGAATTTATTAATACATATGTATAGTAAATAATGTTTACACTCCTTATGGGAAGATTGTACATGTCCATAAACAACTCTCAAATTCTTTTTTTTGTTCCTTTCCCCTTTTCTCATTCTGCTTTCTACCTGTCTCTTGATATCTTTCCTCTATTTTGTGCATATTTGCAGTGCAAGGTCTTTCTCTTTTAGGAATAGTTGTAGATATTCATTATGATTGAACAGGTGGTGCTGGCAATGGTGAGAGCCTCTGAGTTGGTAAATAAGAGTAGTTATTCTGAGATGGGGACACCTCATAACCTACCTAGAAAAAAGTGAGCCATCACAGAATGAGAGAAGGGAAAGTGGCCCATGCCTAGAACACATTACCCCACCGTCACCCAAGGTATGATATCCACAGCTTCTTAGGAAAGGGCTACATTGTAGGAAGGAGCAAGTAATTCCTTCAGTGACAATCTATAGGATTAAATAAATCCCCAGTCAAGCTATTCACTTCAATGGGTGCAATGAAGTTAGACAATTTCAAACCATGGCTTCAATGAAGCTAAAAAACAACAGGGCAATATTTAATTGTAACACATCCAACATTACACCTATTACCAGAGCTTGTGAGCAATGTAACAGAGTTTTTGTCAACACAGAAAACTTTAATAATAATAGTATTAATGATATGCATCTTGATTCTCATTTTTCCCATTCCCCTGCCCTCACTACAGCCCCTCACATTTCTTCTACACTTAAGTGAATATTATATGTGGACCAGTCAGCATCCTACTCATAATGATCAGTGGTCTCTCAAGAACCCGGTGCACCAAGGAGTGGGCAGGTGCACTGAGAAGGGCAGAAGGAAGTGGAAACAATGTGATGACTGAGTGACTCTTGGAGTCCTCCTGCTGTTTGAGCAGGGACACATGGAGCTAAAAAAAAAAAAACATGCTCAGAACTAGGGACAGAGGCCTTTTGACCATGTAATAGGCAAGAAAATCCTGAGAATGGAAGAGAAAGAGAAGACCATGATATTTACCTCCAAATCAATAGAGATAACCAGATAGATACAGGTCTACAGAGGGCAACCAGCTGAAGCTTGAAATCTTGACATGCATTTGGAGGAAGTAACCACACTTGATCTTAGCCAAAAGGCTGAGAAGTGATAGGAGGAAGGAACCAAAATCCAGGCTTTGAACAGACATTGACTCTCTCACAGAGCAAATCACATGACTAATTCAAACCGGAAATTGACACCAGTGAACAGAGATCTCTGTGGGTGTGGAAGATATTGGTGAATGGCACATAAATTGTGTGATGATGTTTATACCTATTTCTCTTGCTATATCAGAATTTTTAAATTGTATCCTTCATACTTTGATTTTAGTAATCTTGTTTGGCTTTTTTTCCCCCCCTTTTTCTTCCTATCACCTGTTTTAATTTTTTTCTTGGTTCTTCTTCATTGGAGTCGTGTGATTGCAATGTTGTAAATTTCAAGGGTTTACTTTATGATCTGCTTTGTCATTACCGTGTGCTTTTTCATTAGCCTTCAACTGTCTCTATGCCTTAGTTTCAGTCACTCTCTAATGCACATTATGTTGTCTTCTTGCCTTTCTCCCTCTCTCCATCTATATGATGCCATAAACAAAAACAGGGGCATTTGAGAACATAAATTAATAAGTGTTATAAATTAGAGTGTGCCATGTAAGGACATATCAAAGCAACCTTTAACAAAATTGTGAATCAGGAAGCCCCTACTCAAAAATACTACCAATGGGGCTGGAGATTTAGCTCAGTGGTTCTGGTGCTTGCCTAGCAAGCACAAGGTCCTTGGTTCAATCCCCGGTAACCACATAACAATACCAAGCATGGTGACTCATGCCCACCAGCAATCAGCACCACACACCAAAAATGCCAGGCATGGTGGTTCATGCCTGTAATCCCAGCACTCGGGAGGTAGAGGCAGGAGGACTCAAGGTTTGCCTGAGCTATAGTGAGTTCAGGGCCAGCCTGAACTACAAAGCAAGAGCCTGTCTCAATAAAAAAAAAAATACTACCAATGAACATATTAGCAACCACCACAGCGATTTCATAGCCTCTTTCAATATCTAAATATATTGCCACACATTGGAATGAAATTTTGACTAAATTAATAGTCTCCCAAATCTCTACATTAGCCCTTGGTCACAGATAGGAAATAACTCCAACAGGTTTTAATGTTCAATTTATTTTTTGACTATTGCCATATCTCTTGCATTCTTCTATTCACATTGTCAAAAACCCCTCCTTTTACCTTTCTTTTTACATCCCTACACCTCCCACATTCCAGTACAAAAAGTCTGTAAGGAGTGTTGATGAAAGGTGACACTATCCAAAAAAGCTTGAAGGTTTATAATTGGTGTTTGCATGGTTCTGTTGACACTGGTATAACCAGTAAAAACTTTTTTCTTTCAACATAGTGACAAGTGGGAACCCAACAAAGTTGAAAATCTCATAGGGTGGAACAATATCCCTAGACAAATAAAAGCATGACTACATCATTGGAAAACAGAAACTAACTAAAGAAATCCTTGTATAAATTACAAGCTCTCCTTTCTCTATTTGATCTCAACATACAGCATCAAAAAGGAACTAAATATCAATGGAGAGACACAGAAACCTCAATTCCTTCAAACTGTATGTTTGAATAAAAAAATTTTAATAACTGAACTTGTTTTGTCTGTTAAAAAAAATAGAAATTGAAATAATTGATTCTGAGGCCCCAAAATTACATTTCTAAATTCAGTTTTCTAGCATATTAACAAATCTTGCAATGATTTCTTTCTTTAACTCTATTGTGGTTCTCATAGTTTCCTCCTTAGCCTTAATGCTGGTGTTACTGACTTTCTTTAGAGCCATGGCTACACAATTCTTTGCCAGTAAAGTATAACTAAGCACAATGATGACTGTTCTAACACACTAACACTAGAAGTATATGCCTTGTGGGTGAGAACTGCACTTAAGCTGAAGCATAGGCCTTTGTGTCTGTGGCAAGAAGTAATGTGTGCCTGACTTTCCACCTATACTGATTTTCCCGTTAGATTTTTTTTTGGTTTGATTATGAAGCAAAAATAGAAAACTGAGCCAATTTTTTTTGAAATTTTCCAATTGAGCAGTTGAAATATGCAACAACAAAAGTATCACCATATATAAAAACATAAAAAAAAGATAAACCAAAAATACACCAACCCCCAACTTCCCAGTGCTTTTTTTTTTTTTTTTTTGAGACAGGGTCTCGCTTTGTAGTTCAGGCTGGCCCTGAGCTCACTGTGTAGCCCAGGCAAGCCTCCAACTCAGCAGTCCTCCTGTCTCTGCCTCCCGAGTGCTGGGATGACAGGCGTGAGCCACCACGCCCAGTACTGTGGTATGTGGTGTTGATGGCTGGTGGGCATGAGTCACCACAGCCAGCATTGTATGTGGTTACCAGGATCGAACTCAGGGCCTTGCGCTTGCAAGGCAGGCGCTGGAATCACTGACTAATCCTCCGGCCCCCAACTTCCAAGTTTTGAAAAGAAAATTTAAGGGTCACCAAAGGTGAGAAAAATAAATATCAGATTGCAAAATTGTACAAAATGATTAAAGCATAGCAAAACTACTCAATGAGTTAAAAATGATATGACTCAAAAGATGACAGAACTAGCATTCAAACTGGACAATAGATACACAAGAAACATATAAAAAATTGGAAATGGATAGTTTCCAAGAGGCCTGAGCAGGGGTGCTAGAGGCCCCTGGGGCTAGACAGCAGTGAAGTGGAGAAAGGACACTGTTCTGAGATCTGGAAGACAACACAGTGGTGAGCAGCAGAGGGGGCATCTCTGAGGCTGATATTGAGAACTGAAGCCCATTGGGAGTGTTAAGAGAGTCACAGGAATAAACTCAACCGAAGGCAGCATTTGGCGAGTTGTTGGGATCAGCATCTCCTCCCAGAGCCCAGACTCGCAGTGGGGAATGGGTGGCCCAAACCTGCAGTGGAACTCTGAGGAGTTCAAACCCACAGGAGGTCAGACACTTCTGTGAGAAGACACTTAAAATGCAAACCCAGGCTTCCACCCTACCAAAGGCAAATCAGAGAGGGAACAAGATGGAACAATCTGAAAGTCAAACACTAGGACACCCTGAACTGGTAACAAGGGAAATAACAAGTAAATTCATGGACTGTAAGTTAAGAAAAAGCAGGCAGAGCTATTGTATTTACAGATAAAGTTGGATCTCAAGCTATGAATAACTATGAGAGACAAAGAAGGTTACTACATCCATGTAAAGGGAAAAATACAAAGGAAAGAATAACAATCATAAATATATGTGTACTAAATACTAATGCACCAGACTATATAAAAACAAATGTTAACAGAACAAAAGCAAATGAACACTAATACAATTGTAGTGGGAGACCTCAATACATAAATGTCACAAAAAGACAGATCGACTAGACAAAAACTAAACAATGAAATAGTAGAACTAAAACAAATATTTGAACAAAAAGATGTCTACACAGTGTTCCACTCAGCAGAATCATAATATACTTTCTTCTCAGCTGCACAAGAGTAGTTGTCCAAAATAGACATTGAACGTGCTTAAGTAAATGCAAAGGAGTGAAAGTTATGTTCTTTGCATTCTCAGACTATATAATATCACAGTAAAATTGGAGATGAATAGTAAAAATAACCATAAGGATTTCATAAATGCAAGGAAATGTAATAACACTAAAGGAATCATAGAAAAGAGTAAATATTCAAAGGGTAATGGGGAGGGTAAATAATGAAGACAGGAAACAAAAGACGGTTAAAAAAGGAAACAATGCTTGTGTATATAGGGTGGGGGAAGGTAGGGTGGGTAGGGGAGGGGGAAAAATGAGAATTAAGTCGTGTCATATATTGGTACAAATTCTCAATGTGGAGCGTAATTGTGATGTGTATATATAATGTACCAATAAAATATAACAAAAAGAGTTACTCAGAGTAATGTGACTGAAATGTGACCTCTGTAATGTGTCAGGTTCAAGGAGTGGTACCCTCCAAGGATCTACCCTGGAGGGAATAAACACCTTAATCTGAAATATTTGGTACAAGGACCCTGCCCCAGTTTCTAGCCAGAGCTGAGAACAGACTTCCTCTAAGATGCATATGCTTTATTCAGATGAGACCATCTTTATGTAATATGATATTTAAGCTAAAAGGGCTCCCTCAGTTGTCCTTTGGTGTTGAGCCAAGTTGCTATCCTGGCTGGTGATGTATTACTTCTCTCTGTTATACTGTCTTTTTCAATATACTTAATGCTGATCTTTTGTAATAAAGCCATCTTTACTTTTGCATTCTTCTGGGATACTGTGACTTTTGTCAAGTACCAAGCCTTAATCTAACTAAGTAATGTGCCTGAGTAGTTGGGTATTAGCCTCTGTTACAACAAACACTCTCCTGAACAAAGAGTGAGTCATTCAGGAAATTAAAGAAGTTAGGCATTTCCTATGACTAAATGATAATGACAACACAACATACTAAAATTTATGTGGCACAATGAAAGAAGTCTTATAAGGAAAATTCAAAGCAGTGAATGCCCATGTTAGGAAAACAGAATGAGCTTAAATAATCTAATACTGAAGCTAAAACTTCTAGAAAAAGAAGAGTAAGACAAAGCCAAGCTCATAAGACAGACGAAATTTGAAAGATCAGAACAGAAATCACAGTGGAGGCTAAGGGAACAATACAAAGGATTGATGAATTGAAGAGTTGTTTCTTCAAAATAATAGAATTGAGAAGCCCTTAGCAAATCTTACCATATAGAGGAAATACAATGCTCAAACCCATGCAATTAGGCATGAAAGCAATGAAATTACAATGTCCAGCAGAAACCCAGAGGATTAAGAACTTGCACTCCAATAAGATGGAAAACTCAAGAGTAATGTACACATTATGACATACATATTAATTATCTAGTTAAACCAACAAGACATAAAAATTCTGAAAAGCCTAATGGCAATCAGTGCAATTGAAAATGTAATTTAAAACTTACCAACTAAGAAAAACCCAGGTCCTGAAAACTTCACTGCTGAATCTGTGAAAAATTTAGAGAAGGCTAATATCACTTATTCTAAATTTTTAAAATTAAATTAAAAGAAAAACAGTACTCTCAAATTGATTCCTGGAAACCAGCATTACTTTGATTCCAAAAACAAAGAAGAATACAACCAAAACTGAGAACCACAGATCAGTTTTACTAATGAACAGAGATATAAAATCCTCAATAAGAAATGGAATGAGAATGCAGAAGAGCATCAAGATCTTACACCCTGACCAAGTGGGATTCATCCCAGGGATGCAGGGATGGTTCAACATACACAAATCAATAAATGTAATGCACTATATTAACAAAATCAAGGACAAATCCATATGATCATTTCAATAGATGCAGAAAAAGTATTTGACTAAGATCAACACCAATTCATGAATAAACCCCTAAAGAAAATTGAAATAGATGGTCTGTATCTCAACAAGATTAAAGGCATCTATGAAACATCAACAGCCAACATATTAAAACTGAAGTCTTTCCTCCTAAAGTAAAAAGTAAGAAAACGATTGCCCTATCATCACCCTTGTTCAATATGGATCTGGAAACGTTAGGAAAAGCAATTAGAAGAGAGAGAGAAGTAAAAGAAGTAAAGATATGAAATGAAAAAGTAAAATTGTCATCATTTGGAAATGACATGACACTCTATACAGAAAGTCCCAAAAATTACACCAGAAGACTTCTAGACTTAATAACCAAATTCAGTAGAGTAGCTGAATATCATGTCAATGCTCAGTAACCAATAGTGTTATGATTACTGATTACATAATCAATAGTAGATGAACAACAAATTCACTGAGAGAGAAACTGGAGGAACAATTCCTTTCACAACAGCAAACAAAAAAATGGAATACCTAGGAATCAATCTAATGGAGGAAGTAAAAGACCTCTACTTTGAAAACTACAGGACTCTGAAAAAAAGACCAAAGAGGATATCAGAAAATGTAAAGACATCTTTTGTTCTTGTTTGGGAAGAACTTATAGAGTGAAATAACCATATTTCCAAAACTATGTACAAATTTAACTCAATCTCAATCAAGCTCAGTAGTTCTGGAGCTGGCCTCACAAGCACAAGGTCCTGAGTTTGATCCCCGTAATCACATACAATGCTGGGCATGGTGACTCACGCCCACCAGCAATCAATACCACATACCACAGTGCTGGGCATGGTGGCTCACACCTGTAATCCCAGCACTCGGGAGGCAGAGGCAGGAGGATTGCTGAGTTCCAGGCTTGCCTGGGCTACATAGTGAGCTCAGGGCCAGCCTGAACTACAAAGCGAGACCCTGTCTCAAAAAAAAAAAAAATGTTTATAATGCAAACATGTGCTGTAAAGAAAAATGTTTTAAATGTATAATACCATATTTATAATGTTGGCTACTACATTATCATTATTCTTTATCTATAGTTCTGTATTGGTATAGTAAAATACTTATGAAGAAACATTAAAACAAATTAAATTGGAAGGAGTATTTTAATGGATGAATGAGATTGAAATCACATCCGTCAAAAGGTAAAGGCTAGGGCCGGAGGGTTAGCTCAGTGGTTCCGGCACCTGCCTTGCAAGCGCAAGGACCTGAGTTCGATCCCCGGTTACCACATATAATGCTGGGCGTGGTGGCTCACGCCTGTAATCCCAGCACTCGGGAGGCAGAGACAAGAGGATTGCTGAGTTCGCGGCGGCTTGCCTGGGCACCAGAGTGAGCTCAGGGCCAGCCTGAACTACAAAGCGAGACC
>PVIC010040191.1:0-16711 GCA_004025085.1 Thryonomys swinderianus | reverse complement strand
CGTGAGCTGTTGGGTGATCTCCCCCGACTTGAGGATTTTAGCTCTGGATCCTAAGGAGACTGATGATGTCTCAACCTTGGATTTTGACCCTATCTGTGGCACCTCCCAGCTGGGTATCCTTGGACCTGTAACTAAGGCAAATGTTTTGACTTTGGGAAGAAATGCAGTGGCTATAGGCCACCCCAGCTCCCCATTTTTTCCTCTGTGTGTGTGAGAGAGGGAGAGGGAGATAGAAAAGACAGAGAGAGAGACAGACAGGGTCTTACTCTAGTTCAAGGTATCCTTGGACTTACTATGTAGCTCAAACTGACCTTGAACTCACAGCAGTCCCGCCTCAGCCTCCATCCCTGGACATACCCTTCGAGGATCTGAAAGGGGTATTTTTTAATAGCACCCTACATTTCCAGATTATGTATTAGATTCTTTTTCTTTTTTCTTTTTCTGTTTTTTTTTCTTACTTTTTGCAGTACATAGGATTGAATTCATGACCTTGTGCTTGCAAGGCAGGCACAGTGCCACTGAGCTAAATCCCCAGGCCCTAGATTCTTTTTTCAAAAAGGACAGAGATAACTGCGAGGGAAGAGAATACCACAGAATACATAAAGGAAGACAATGTGTTGTGCTATTTCACAGTCACTGTTTAAGCTAGAGAAGAAACATCACAAACCTTAACACTCAACGGGATTTGCTATCAGGGCTCTGTACCCTCTCATTGTCACAGATGAGAATCCTGAAGCCTTGCTGTAGAGACATACTGTCTCATTCGGGTGATATTATACAGTGAACATGGTGTCCTACCCATGTACACATAGGTTCAGAATCAAGATATCCCATGTAGTAGGCAACTTTACAAAGTAACTTGACCTTGACTTTTCAGTTTTCTAAATAACCGTATGGCCTGGATCAAAGATATGTAAGGAAGGCACCCAATACAGTGGTCAGAGTATGGTTAATACTCAAGTAACAGCAGGTGTTGTTAAAAACAAAGTTAGAGGCCGGAGGGTTAGCTCAGTGGTTCCGGCACCTGCCTCACAAGCGCAAGGTCCTGAGTTTGATCCCCAGTGACCACATACAATGCTGGGCATGGTGACTCACACCCACCAGCAGTCAATACCACATACCACAGTGCCGGGCATGGTGGCTCACGCCTGTCATCCCAGCACTCTGGAGGCAGAGGCAGGAGGATTGCTGAGTTCGAGGCTTGCCTGGGCTACATAGTGAGCTTAGGGCCAGCCTGAACTACAAAGCGAGACCCTGTCTCAAAAAAAAAAAAGTTAGAAGTTTAAAGTTTCCAGTAGCTTAAGGACCCAGTTGAGTTCTGTGCCTAAAGGAGCTTACAGACTCATAGCCAGTCCTCCTATCAGCTGTTCACCTTCATGTTCTTCAGAGATACCTGTGGCAGCAACTCTGGCCATCTAGCTGGCTGTGCCCATCAAAGGCATTCCTTGCCACAGGTACATGTATTGGTGATGTCAGTTTCTAGCCAGGTGTTCTTCCCAGCAAGTGGTGTGGCCATTGCTTACATGCCTACACTTGTTTTTCTCCCTGTTCCTTCTCTTGGGCTTGGCCAAGGTTACTTTCAGTGAACAAAAGCAGGATACTGGCAGTGGAAAGGAGGGCGGGTTCTGGTGCTCCCATCCCCTGCGGCACACATACCATGGCAAGGGTGTAACAGAGTGCAGGCCTGCAGTTGGATGCAAAAATGTCTGCACCAGCTTTTCTGCACTGTAGTCAAGGGGAAAGATAGGACCTGGAGCTTTGAGCCATGGAAACCTCATTCATACCTGGGCTACTTGCTTCCACCATTTTCAGCCTGGAAATATTTGCCAGGGGTCTACTGTGCCAGGTTTTGGTTTAAATGCTGGGTACACCAAAAGTAAATAGGACACTTTCAGAGAGCTGACAGTCTAGTCAAGAAGAAAGATGATGGGCCAGAGGGTTAGCTCAGTGGTTCCAGCGCCTGCCTCGCAAGCGCAAGGTCCTGAGTTCAATCCCCGGTTACCACATGTAATGCTGGGCGTGGAGACTCATGCCCACCAACAATCAACACCGCATACCACAATGCCGGACGTGGTGGCTCATGCCTGTCATCCCAGCACTCAGGAGGCAGAGACAGGAGGATGCTGAGTTGTGGCGGCTTGCCTGGGCACCATAGTGAGCTCAGGGCCAGCCTGAACTACAACACAAGACCCTGTCTCAAAAAAAAAAAAGAAGAAGAAGAAGAAAGATGATTACTCAGGAACTTTAGGTCAGAAGATGGGAGGCATGAAGCGAATTTCTGTTTGTAGTACTTCCCCTCCACTAGGTATTTCATAGTCCTCCAGAACCACATTTAGCCCCTCCACTGCTCTGAGAGTGGGTGACATTGTTTTCAGTTCACAAACAATAGAGGGGCTGGCCCAAGACTATTTAGATGGTGCACAGTAGTTCTGAGATTGGAGCCTCATATCATCTAGGGCAGTGGTGGCAAACCTCTGGCACACATGCTACAGTGGGCTGTTATTGAAAGCTCCAAAAGGTTCACCATCACTGATCTAGGGCAAAACACATACTGACTTGAGAGGTCTCAGGGGGTTGTCTGTCCCTTCATTTCGTAGGTGGTAAAACTGAACCCACGAAGGAAAAGGGCTTCTCCAGGGCGTGTGGTACCCAAAAACCATACCTAGGTCTCTCTCCTAATTTAGAACTCAACCAATGTGCAGCAGAGTTATGGCCCAGGACAAAGTCTTCCTCTCTGCAACTGTCCTCACTGCACCACTATTCTGGACCCCAAAGCCGTACTTTCCATGCCATACTCAGTTCTCAGGACCCTGAAGTTCAGCATCCACGGAACAAGTGAGAAAAGCTACTGAATAAGAATAGCTAATAGGGGCAAGAGGGTTAGGCTCAGTGGTTCTGGCACCTGCCTCGCAAGCACAAGGTCCTGAATTCGATCCCCGGTAACCACATACAATGTTGTGTGGGGAGACTCATGCCCACCAGCAATCAATACCACAAACCACAGTGCCGGGCGTGGTGGTTCACGCCTGTAATCCCAGCACTCGGGAGGCAGAGGCAGGAGGATTGCTGAGTTCAAGGCTTGCCCGGGCTACATAGTGAGCTCAGAGCCAGCCTGAACTACAAAGTGAGACCCTGTCTCAAAAAAAAAAAAAAAAAATAGCTAATAGTGTTAAGCACCCAAAGGGATATGGGTCCTCCAGAAAGATAAAGGGCTTTTCAGGTACTACTTCTTAGAGCTCTGTAGTCCTAGGGCTTTCCACAGCTGCTTCACTTCGTCTTGTCGCCCTTTTCTGCCTCCCTCATTGCTCAGAAGTAGTGTCTTTCATTGCGGCCTCAGACTTTGCCCTGATTTGTTTAAATCTTCTCTTTTGGAAAGTGAGGAAGAGCACCTTGTGTATCTATTTTATTACAGCATTGCCTAGTAGGTTTTCATAATAATATACTTGCAAAAAATAATAATAATGTACTTGCTACACACAGTGTTTTCTCTTGCATTAAATTATTCCAACCTCATATTGGCTCTTTCCAGTGGGATGCTATTATACATTCTATCAGTAAAGGAAAACTACAAAGAGAAGTTGTCTGAAGTTGCCTGGGCAGGGCAATAAATAGTTAATAATGTGGGCCACCATTATTTCATTGTTAGCTTTTTTTTTTTTTTTTTTTTTTGAGACAGGGTCTCGCGTTGTAGTTCAGGTTGGCCCTGAGCTCACTATGGTGCCCAGGCAGGCAGCCTCGAATTCAGCAATCCTCCTGCCTCTGCCTCCCGAGTGCTGGGATTACAGGCGTGAGCCACCACGCCTGGCTATTGTTAGCATTTTTAACTGCAGTTAACTTATATTGAGTTCCTACTATAAGAGGCCTTTTACATAAAGTTTTTATACATTTAATGCATAGTATTTCATTAATTTTTAAAAGTCCTTTTTAGATGAGAAACCTGGATCAGAGAACTGTAATATCTTGCCCAGGTGACATTACTAGACAGGGATGGAGTCGGAATTCAAAGCAAGAGGCAGTCCAGTGCTGTCTGTGAGAAGCCAAGTGTAGCTAATGTGGGTAGGCAAGAGTAAGAGTAAGAATAGGGAGTCCAGTGGGGCACAGTGGCACATGCCTATAGTCTTAGGTAAAAGGAGGCTGAGGTAGGAGGTTCCCTGGGGCCCAAGAGTTGGAGACAAGCCTGGGCAACACAGACCTTCTCTCGAAACAAACTAACAACAAGAAGAACCTAGAAGGAAGGGGATAGCATCAGCTAGGCAGCCCAGGGAGCGCTTAGATCTACTTGCTGGGAAGCTCAGAATAGAGGAGGAGGTTGTTCAGGCAGGGCCTGAGAGCATACCTGACATGCTGAGAGCGGGAATTCCCAGCCAAGAGACTGGGGGAGAAGGGACATCTGATACAACGCTAGTGGAGTTTTGAGTTTCTCCCCCAATACCACTGGGCTAAATCCCCAACCCAACCCTTAAATATTTTAATGCTTCTCCTGAGAATCCATATACACAGCCAAAAAATTTACAGTAATTTCACAATACAATCTAACATACACACTTCAAATTTTCTTGGTTGTTCCAAAAGCTGTTTCCTTTTTCAATCAATTGACTCTAAGGCTGATTTTTTTTTTTTTTTTTTTTGAGACAGGGTCTCACTTTGTGGTTCAGGCTGGCCCTGAGCTCACTATGTAGCTCAGGCAAGTCTCAAACTCAGCAATCCTCCTGCCTCTCCCTCGAGAACTGGGATTACAGGTTTGAACCACCACACCCGGCACTGTGGTATGTGGTACTGATTGCCCGTGGGTGTGAGCCACCATGCCTGGTATTGTTGTATGTAGTTAGTAGGGATTTGAACCAGGGACCTTGCGCTCACTAGGCAGGCACTGGAACCACTGAGGTAAATCTCCAGTCCCTAAGGCTGAATATTATGTTGGTCACTGTGTCTCTAAACCTCTTTAAATTTCTGTGTAAAAGCCAAGCATGTGGTGCTTGGAAGGCTGAGGCAGGAGGATTGTTTGAGCCAAGGAAGTTGAAGCCAGCTTGGGCAGTGTAGGGGGAAAGTAAGACCTTATTTCAAAAAAAAGAGGAGAGGCATGGCCTGAGGTATAGCTGAGTGGTAGTCTGCTTGCCTAGCACATGAGAGACCCTGGCTTTGACTCCCAGCACTACAAAAAGAAATGAAAACAAAAAAAACCTCCCCACTCCATATTAACTTCATGGAAAGTCTAAACTAGTTTCCTCATAAAGTAACCTACATCTGGATTTGTGTGAGGAATTTGTGTATACTCAACAGTTTTTTGGCAAGAGCACTCCATTAGTTAACACTGTTGTTGATGTGTGGGTGAGTCTTTTTTTTTCTTTTGAGACAGGGTCTCACTTTGTAGGTCAGGCTGGCCCTGAACTCAAGTGCTATGATTACATGTGCCACCATGCCCGTGGGTTTTTGTTTTGTTTTTTGAGAGAGGGTCTTGCTGTATAGCCCAGGTTGGCCTTGCACTCACTGTGTAGCCCATACTGGCCTTAAACTTGTAGTAATCTTCCTGCCTCAGCCTTCCAAATACTGGGATTGTAGGCATGCACCACAACACCTGGCATTGATGGTTAGGTTTTGAAGAGTATAGGTAATTAAGTTTCTTTGGCTTATTGAAATATCTGTCTATATCAAAGATTCTTTTTTAAAAATTGTTCTTATTAGTTGGGAGTGGTAGCAGGTACCTGTAATCACAGCATTCAATCTCCAGAAATTCAAGGCCAGCCTGGACTACATAGTGAGACCTCGTCTCAAAATAATTCTTTTTAATTAGTACATGCTGCAGTACATAATGATCACATTTATCATAGAGTTTGTACATGCACATAACACATCTTAATTCTCTTTAAATTATTTTTCCTTTCCTTCTCCTATCCATCTTTTGTTCTTCTACCCTCTTTTTTTTTTTTTTTTTGAGACAGGGTCTCACTTTGTAGTTCAGGCTGGCCCTGAACTCACTATATTGCCCCGGCAAGCCCTGAACTCAGAGCAATCCTCCTGCCTCTGCTTCCCAAGTGCTGGGATTACAGGTGTGAGCCACCACACCCGGCATTGTGGTATGTGGTGCTGACTGCTGGTGGGCGTGAGTCACCATGCCCTGTATTGTTATATGTGGTTACCAGAATGAACCAGGGATTTCTTCCTTGCTAGGTAGGTGCCAGAACCACTGAGCTAAAATCTCTGGCCCTCTTCTCCCCATTTAAAAAAGATCTCCTTACTGCCTTTTTTTCCCCTTGATACCAGGAATTGAACTCAGGACTTTGCTCTTGCCAGGCAGGTATGCTGCTGCTTTACTACAACCCTGGCCCCTTACTACCTTTTATTTTGTTCTTTATTTATATTTTGGGTTTCTCATAAGAGAAACCATGAAATATTTAAACTTCCATGTCTGATTTTTTTCACTTAATATTATGGTCTCAAGATGCATCCATTTATATACAAATACCTCAAGTTTTTCTTTAGAGCAGAGTAGTATTCTCTTGTGTGTAAACATCACTTCTTTAAATCCACTTGCTGTTGATAAGTATAGGCTGTTTCCAAGATTTAGATATTATAAATTGTGCTGCTATAAACATAGGTATGCCTATATCATTATAATACCTTTAACTCTTTCTTGATTCAGTATTCTTATGTCATTGGGGTTCTGTTCAAAAAGTCCTCGCCTATGCCTATGTCTTTTGAGTTTTGTCTAGGCACTTTATGGGCCTAGACTCAGTCTTCTGCATGTGGATATCTAGTTTTCCCCAGCACCATTTATTAAAGAGGCTTAGATCAGCAGTTCTTAATTGGGGCCATGATTAGACTTCAGGGAATCCTTGACATACACCCCACACCTAGATTTTACACACATACACCTTATATGTTCATTTTTCTGGATGAGCTTCATGGCTCTTACCAGGTTCTCAGAAAGAATCTCAGATTCCCAAAGAATCTGCTCACAGAAGCATCCAGTACAGAGTTGATTTCTGGAGCCTTGTTCATTCTATGCTGATTTCTCTAGTAAGGACACTAATCTGTAACTTTCCCTTCTCCTCATTTTGGATCAAAGAGAAGACTGCTCCTTTTGTTGTTCGATCTAGCAGCCAGAAACAGCCTGTGGGACCTGGTTTCAAGGATTCCAGAACCTATTTGTTCATGTCTTGCCTCGCAGGTGTTCCGAATGCCAGGATTCCCTTACCAACTGGTACTACGAGAAGGATGGGAAGCTCTACTGCCACAAGGACTACTGGGGGAAGTTTGGGGAGTTTTGCCACGGGTGTTCCCTGCTAATGACAGGTCCTGTCATGGTGAGTGAAACCCTCATCTCTGCCCCTTTGGTTAATCAGTCTGTTGACAGCACTTCTAGTCCCCTGTGGCTATTCATCTTTTTAGTCTTCTTGTATCTTTGTTTATTCATTCAGACAAGAAGGTATTTGTTGGGTTGGCAATTTAGCCTAGTGGTTCCAGTGCCTGCCTAGCAAGCACCAGGTCCCTGGTTTGATCTCTGGTAACCATATACAACACACCTGTAATCCCAGCATTTGGGAGGCAGAGGCAGGAGGATTGCTGAGTTCAAGGCTTGCCTGGGCTACATAGTGAGCTCAGGGCCAGCCTGAACTACAAAGCAAGACTTTGTCTCCAAAAACAAATAAATAAAAAAAAGAATAGTCACGGAGATTGGGGGACTTTGCTCAGTGGCAGTGTTACTGCCTTACAAGTACAAGATCCTGAATTTGCTCCCTGGTACTAGGGGGAAAAAAACTCACAGACCTGCCAATTTTGTGTTGGAAGAACTGAATGTTTCTATTAAATATGGTTGTTTCTGGGAATAAGTTGTCATGATTAAGACCAAAACAGGTTTTTTCTGTGTCAACTTGACACTTCCTTTGTAATTTCTAGAGCAAAATTTGAAAAGCTAGATTTTTTTTTTTTTTTTTTTTTTGTTTTGAGACATGGTCTCACTTTGTAGTTCAGGCTGACCCTGAGCTCACTATGTAGCCCAGGCAAGCCTCGAACTCAGCAATCCTCCTGTCTCTGCCTCCCGAGTGCTGGGATGACAGGCATGAGCCACCACGCCTGGTTGAAAAGCTAGATTTTAACTGGAGGGTGTAGACTTGATTTTAAAAAGTGGATTTTGACCGGGGTCTCCAGCTCCTTGGTTATAGATTGCTTGACTACTCCCTTCCACTCCAGGAAACGTTATAACATGTGTCTTCCTTCTCTATCCTTCTCCCCACCTGCTCACAGGTGGCCGGGGAGTTCAAATACCACCCAGAGTGCTTTGCCTGTATGAGCTGCAAGGTGATCATTGAAGATGGGGATGCATATGCCCTGGTGCAGCATGCTGCACTCTATTGGTAAGAGATAGCCCTGTGACTGTCCCTGCCCCACAAAGTGGCCAGGAGAAAAGGACAGGTGGCAGCATGATCTGAGCGGAAAGATGAAGGGGATAATCAGATCACTGGATTCCTATCACAGCAGTGCTCTGACACAGTTCTGTGACCTATAAGCAAGACTGTTAACATCTCTCTGCCCTCTGTTCTTACGTACCATGAGAAAAACCTCACTATACTCTGTAGTCCTCCCAGAGAGAGAGAGAGAGAGTGACTGGGAAATTATGTCCAAGGAGAAACCCAGAATATTAAAGGCAAAGACCCTGGTTCAACTTCTTTGAAATGACAGAAAAGTCAGCTGGGGCCTAAGGAGGGTACGGGCACTAGGGGAAAGTCAGAGAGCAAGAGATCATGGGTCATCTCCCCCCGTAGCAGGGTTCCTCCTAGTATAGCACTCCCAGTCATAGCTCAGCCCCAGGGAATCCAGGATCCTGATTGTGAGCAGCCAGTGAGAACTGTGGAAAAGAGGGTAATGGTAGTAAGAATGTGGGTATGTTGTTTAAAGCCCCATGGTGGAGTTGTTACTGGGGGAGCTTCCAGATGGGACTCGAGGATCTCAGTTCCCTTTGTGCCCTGTCCCTAGTGGGAAGTGCCACAATGAGGTGGTGCTAGCACCCATGTTTGAGAGGCTCTCCACGGAGTCTGTTCAAGATCAGCTGCCCTACTCTGTCACGCTCATCTCCATGCCGGCCACCACGGAGGGCAGGCGGGGCTTCTCTGTGTCTGTGGAGAGTGCCTGCTCCAACTACGCCACCACCGTGCAAGTGAAAGAGTGAGTACTTTGGGAACCTTTCCTAGACATTCTTCACCAAGACCACAGATAGGCCTCAGAGGGCTCCAGTCCGAAGTCTTATGCAGAGCTCCCACCATCGTTGTCACCCAGCCCTTTCGCGGAGGCCTCTGCGCTCATTGTGCTCTCTGCCTAGGCTGCTTCCCACCAGATACTTAAGGCCAGAATCTCTTACCTTTCAGATGTCAGGTTTCAGATCATGTTTCCTCTTTGAAATTATCTGCCCTGATCAATGTGTATTATTTTATCATCTGTCCTCCCATCTAGAGTGAAAACTCTAGAAGGAATTTGCTTTGTCTTGCTTAGTACTGCATACCCAGGACATGGAATTAGTAGGCGATCACTGATTATTGTTTTGTTGGTTAAGTAAATGAATGGGAGGAAAGAAGAGAAAATGGAATCTATGGTCCAAAAGAGATTAAGATCCCATAATAGATCCAGGACAAGGACCCCATGAGGAAAGAGTAGCCTTACTAGCCTGTAAATATTGATTTTGCACCTACTATTTGTTAGACATGAGGCTAAAGCTTACAGTAAGCACAAGAGGTACTAGGGTTGAGGAAATCAGAAAGAGGTAAGGTCTGTTCTACAGCCTCTTTAGATGTAGAAGCGAGGGTATGATGTTGAGGACACAGGAGAAGCATATCTACAGAGGTCAGAATCTATGGCTAAGATTGAGAGGAGCCAGAGAAGGGGCTCTTAAACATGAGATGAGGTGAGGGGCTGAATTTTGGAGATTTCAACAGATTGAGCAAAACAACATAACCAGTGGTACTTTAGAAAGATCACTGGTATAAAGGTCAGAAGGGCAAGGGAAAGCCTAGAGTTGTGGAGACCAGTTAGGAGGCTTTGCAGTGATCTGTGTGAGAGATACTGGTTAACTCTACGATAGAAAGGAGGCAAGTTGTGGTGGGGGGCACTCCAGATTGGGAGGAGGGTTCTGGAGGAGTGATGTTTCTCTTCACTGAGTCCAAGCATCCTGAGAAGAGTACTGCCTTTCTTTATGGGGTCCAGTGGGAGCCTCAGGCCTGGTGAGCCTTCTCCACACAAGCAAAACTGGTCAGGTGAGTTTTTGGGAGGCCTTCACCATGCCTCTCCTCTTGCCTGTCTTAGAGTCAACCGGATGCACATCAGTCCCAACATTCGCAATGCCATCCACCCTGGAGACCGCATCCTAGAGATCAATGGGACCCCTGTCCGCACACTCCGAGTGGAGGAGGTACAGTGTGTGTCTAGTCTGTCTTTTGGAACAGATATGGAACAGACCCTCTAGGAGATCAGGCTATGGCCTTATCTTTTCCCAGCCCAGCTAGACTCTATTTTGGCACTGAGTCTGTGACCACTGGTGACCTCCTCTGTTAGCCTAGTAAGTTCCCAGGGCAGCAAGGATGGCCTGACAGATGGGGCAGCTGACTGGATGCCAGACCGCAAGCACTATGAGGCTGCTGGCGACTGGAGGCCACCACTAGCCAATTTGAACATTGGCCACACTGTGCTTGAATCATCTGGGTTGGCAGTGGGTGTGCTGGGATGGGGCAGCCTGTAGGAACCAGCCTTACATTGCTCTTGACCACAGGTGGAGGATGCAATTAGCCAGACGAGCCAGACACTTCAGCTGTTGATAGAACATGACCCGGTCTCCCAGCGCCTGGATCAGCTGCGGCTAGATGCCCGGCTCTCTCCCCACATGCAGAATACCGGACACTCTCACACCCTCAGCACCCTGGACACCAAGGAAAACTTGGAAGGGACTCTCAGGAGACGCTCCCTGAGGTGCCACCCCATATCCCAGTTCTCTTCTGTCCTGTATCGCTTCTCAGAACCAGCTTACCAGGACATGGTATAAGGACTGAGCTGCCCTGCTATTCTGTAAGAATCATAGTTCATAGGAGCTGTTCAGAGCCAACTCTCTGCCAAATTTTCTTAGAAACCAGAGCATCAGGCTGTGTCTGCCAAACTCCCGAGCTGGCCAGGAGGCAGTACTGCTAGCCTTTAATACTGCAACCTAAAGGGGAAACAGGAAACATGGGCTCAGAGTTGAGTAGGGACACAGATAGGATTGAATAAATATATATATATAAGAGCTTTGAAAATGATACAGTGAGAGATGAGTATTGCAAGTATTTTAGATCTGAAGCCCCAGCAAACCCACGTCTGAGTCTGCCAGGTTCCTGATCAGATGCAATCACCAAGAAGAGAGACTTAGAGCAGTCAAAAGCATAGGCCTTCAGGTAGAAATACCACGCTAAGCCTTCAAGATGAACCCCTTCTTTCATAAATCATCATCTCTGAACTTCTGTCTCTGCATCTGTAAAGTAAGGTTACAAGATGAAAGTGGCTATCTCACTAATTGGGATTAGATGTGAAAAGAACACAATTACACAGTGCCAGCCTAGGGTGAGTACTCAGTAAATGTGAATTATTACCAGGATCAATAGGAATCAGGCACTTGATGCCCTGATCCAACAATCTGAATCAGTTAGGGCCCTCTCAGCTGTTGGAAACTGAACCTTCCCCACAGGTTGCCCCATTACTCTTGGCTGCATTGGTCAGCCAGGTTGGATTAGCATGAGCTAGAAAAGGGAAGATGTGGAGTGACCAGAAAGTGCTCAGGTACCTGAAGGGCTGCCGTGCTGGAGAAAGGACAGCTCACCTTGCATGCTGTGCCATGCACAATCAGCAGAAGGCAGTGCGGAAGAGCAAGGGCTGGCAAACTTGGGGGACAGGACAAGCCAAGAGCCATCTCATTTCAGTCCTGTTTGGGTTGTCCAGTAAAGTAGGAGCACATCACAAGGAGAAGTTGGTATGGCTATGGTTCCCCTCTAATATCATCGTCTTCAGCCTTCTTGTCCTGTCTTTAAAAAGTCAAAATAATCATTATTGCCTGGTGTGGCTCACGCCTGTAATCCCAGCACTCAGGAGGCAGAGACAGGAGGATTGCCGAGTTGAGGCTTGCCTGGGCTACATAGTGAGCTCCGGGCCAGCCTGAACTACAAAGTAAGACCCTGTATCAAAAAAAAAAAAATCGTTATCATCTGTTACTATTGCCAGATGCTTTTGAAAATGTAAAAATAGTTCTATGGCTATAAAATCATACATGGCTATAATTTAGGAAATATGCACAGGTATAAAGATGAAGAAAATATTTAAAATATCACCTGTTCATTTTTTGGATGCTAGGCCTAACCTTGTTAGTGTCTTGAATCAAGCAGATAGAAGCAGATTACAGCTACAGTACCATCATACACTTAACATTACAAACTAGCTGAATGTAGTTAATTTTCCAGGTGGGGAGTACTCAGTACCCCCTGTTCCTTTTCTTCTCTTTTCTTTTTTCAGTGATGGGCACTGAATCCAGACCTTATGCTTACTAGCAGATAAGGCTTAGGGGTATAGGTCTACCATTAAGCTACTCCCCCAACCCCTAGATTTCCCATTTTGAGTCAGTTTTTACTAAAATAAATTACTTATATAGCTCTGTAGCTCCAAAAGAGCCCCCAATCCGCCAAACTATAGTATCTTAACTGTTGATCGTAGAACAAATGGGTGTGCCTGAGATGCCTACCTGTAACCTTCGTCTTTCCTCATCCTCAGGCGCAGTAACAGCATCTCCAAGTCCCCTGGCCCCAGCTCCCCCAAGGAGCCCCTGTTGCTCAGCCGTGACATCAGCCGCTCAGAATCCCTCCGCTGTTCTAGCAGCTACTCACAGCAGATCTTCCGGCCATGTGACCTGATCCATGGGGAGGTGCTGGGGAAGGGCTTCTTTGGACAGGCCATCAAGGTGAGCACAGGAAACAGCTGCTACATTCTTCGGCCCCCCTTTTCGCCCCCTTCTTCTGTTGAGAAGTTGTCATCATGTGGCCACACTCCATACCCTGCAGGACACCAGTCCTTCCTGACTATGGGTAATGGTGTAGCTTCCCCTGACAGCACCTCCTAAGGCCACATCACTGCTATAGTGACCTTGTGGTTCTGGAGACCCAGGTTGGGTGAGCTGTGCTTATAGGCCTCAGTGCTGGGCATGCTACAACGAACACAAGGAGGAGTGGCTCTTGCCAGCCCAGTGAACAGTCTCAGAGACTAACTTCTCTCTCTTTCTCTCCTCCTCTGCTGAGAGCTGGGAGGGGGGGTCAGGTAAGCCATGTGTCTCAGCTTGTGGGGCAGTGGGGCTGGAGAGCTTACCCCAACCCGCCAAGCCCTCTGGTGCATGTCTGTGGCACTGACCCTCCTGCTCCCAGACTTAAAGAGACTCATTCCTGTGCCAGATGACTAGAGCCCCTGCTTGGCTTGGCAATGTCTCCTATCTCCTTCTCTACTTTCCTTTTCTGGATTTTTGATTCTCCTCTATGCATGTCCAGCTGTCTAGGGGAGAAGGCGTGAACTTCCCTCTGAGTGTTATTGTTGTGCCATCCACACGTGAACTGTCAGTCTGATCTGATATGGCTCAGTATGTGACCTCCAACAGATGGAAGAGCCAGTTGCATAGTGCTTTTTTTTTTTTTAACCCCAGTGCTGGGGATCAAACCTAAGGCCTTGCACATGCTAGGCAAGCATTCTGTCACTGAGCTACACCCCCTGCCCAAAGATCCTAACAATTCTCCAGAATTTTCTCCAGTCTCTGTGCCATTAACAGTCACCCTTCCTATAGGTGACACACAAAGCCACAGGCAAAGTGATGGTCATGAAGGAGTTAATTCGATGTGATGAGGAGACACAGAAGACTTTTCTGACTGAGGTGAGAAAGTAGGGTTGGAGCCCAGCATGTTAACATATGCCTGTAATCCTAGCACTAGAGAGGCTGAGCCAGAGGATTGCAAATCTGAGGCCAGTTTAGGCCACATAGGGAGATCCTGATTCAGAAAACCAGAAGAGAACATAGTAGGACATGGCAGGGAGTGGCGGCTCATGCCTGGGATTCCAGCACTTGGGAGGCAGAGGCAGGGCTACATAGTGAGCTCAGGGCCAGCCTGAATACAAAGTCCCTGAGACCCTGTCTCAAAAAAAAAGGTGGTAGGGATGAACGAAAGAAGAGAAGGGGGCGTGGAGGAGAAATAAAGAAATGGGGTTGCAACTACCATCACACATGTGGTCCCAGCTACTTAGTAGTGCCAGTAACTTGGAGGGCTGACGCAGGAAGGTGACTTGAGCATGGGCGTTCTGGGCCAGCTGGGCAACGTAACAAAAAGAAAATTGGAGGATTGGGAATTTGGTGTCACTGTTAGAAGAGGGAAAAGCATACAAATAGTGGTTTTGAGAGGAAACTTAGTTTGGGGTCACTACCTTAAACACTGAAAAAGAACACTAGAGGAACCTCCCCACTCCCTCTACCTTGGTGTATTTGTCCAGTGAACACTTACTAAGGATACCACAAGCCAAGTACAAGGGTTATGATGGCAGATGAGATATGGATCAGAGTAACCTTCAGGTTATGAGGGTGAGAGGAGAACAAGTCAATTTAGTGTAACTAAGTGTGATCATCGCCTCCTGAATATCCTGATGGGAGCCTAGAATGGGGGCTCCCAGAGAACTGAGTCTCTTTGAGCATCTACAGGTTTCACCACCTTTCCACATTTGGAACATGGGGCAGCTACAGATGGGAACACTGTGTTCCAGGTGCCACCCACTACCTTTGTTTTCCTCTTGGGCCTGTCTACTCCCGTGTCCCAGAGCAGTTCCTTGAAAGCCAGGATTCCTGGGGTGAGGTCTGTGAAGCCATCCCATCTGGGTGGTGGTATTCCCTTCCCAATCCTGGTGCCCAACCACATCATGAAAGGTAGGAGGAGGTCAGAGAGGCAGCTGACACTTACCAGCCAGCCCCTGCAGAAAGGAGGCACGGAAGACTTGTGAAGTTAACTCTCAACCTCTTTGGCTTCCTCCAACCCCAGGTGAAAGTGATGCGCAGCCTAGACCATCCCAATGTGCTCAAGTTCATTGGTGTGCTGTACAAGGATAAGAAGCTCAACCTTCTGACAGAGTACATTGAGGGGGGCACACTGAAGGACTTTCTGCGCAGCGTGGTAAGCACATGATCTCACCATCACCGAGAGCCTTAGAAGATTGTCAGAAGGTCACCTATGCTCCTACTGTCTTGGAGCCTTAAAGACCACAGGGTCCTGGCTTTGACCCCAGAAGACCATGCTGGGTGGGACTGGGTTAAGACAGGGAGGTTTCACTCTTCTGACCCATGAGGCCTGGACCTCATGGCATCTAACATGCTTCTTCCACCCTGCAGGACCCATTCCCTTGGCAGCAGAAGGTCAGGTTTGCCAAGGGCATCGCATCTGGAATGGTGAGTCTCCCCAACAGTCCTGCTAATGTAAGAGCGGGGAGAGAGAGGATCAAGAGTAGCACTAAAAGGCAGAGACCCCATCCTGGTCTTATGTGGCTGATCTTCAGCACCTACTGATTTTTTTTTTTCTCTCCATGCTGTTGAAGTTGCTTCTGGACAAGGGTTTTCAGCCATAACCCAATTCCCAAGGAATTCCAAATCTCTAAGGGCAAATTGAAGAGGCAAACTGTGGCATGAGGCAGCCTGGGCTTGGTATCACAGAGGTGTCCAGGTATTAAGGGCCCTAGGAACAAACACAGCATCTCAAGGCCTGGGAAATCAGAGAGGAGAGAGATGAATTCTAGATGAACCCTGAAAGATGAGTCCAAATTAGATAAAAATTGCTGTTGGCAGAGAGCTTCGGTGATGATTGCAGTAGAAACCTGGGAGGAGAGAATCCAATCCTAGTAATGAAAACAGCTGCCAGTTACTAAGTGCTTTCCGTGTACCAGGCACTGAGGTAAAGGATTATCACACAGAAACATGTTTATTCCTGCAACGACCCTTGTATCCAGATAAGCAAGTGAGGCTAAAAAGAGATACAGTTGGAATCTTGGGCAAGTCAATCTGATCCCTACACCTGAGATTTTACCTACTTCTCTTCACATGGGGGTCTGTGTAGCTTGGAACAGTAATAGTCTGAAACTGTAGATTAGATAGTTTAAGAATCTGTCAAAAGACAAAAGATATTTTAAGCAAAATTTTGTGACCAGAGCTGCAGTTTCTCTGAGGTGAGTCTGGGTTGGCAGGTAGTTTGGAAAGGAGATGGGAGAGTCTCAGGCAGGGAGAACTGGGTAGAGGGGCCGATGAAACATTCAGGGTTTCTAAATGGATGTAGTGGTGGTGGTGAGGGTAGGACACTGGTGCAGGATGGAGTCAGAATGATGGGTGAGGAAACAAGAATTACAGGAAGATTTTTGTAAAATAGGCAATTTCCAAAGGGAATTTGGTGTGGGAAGTAATTAGGGGAAGGAATAAATATGATTCTGAAAGAAAATAAAAGAGCAGGGCCGGAGGGTTAGCTCAGTGGTTCCGGTGCCTGCCTTGCAAGCGCAAGGACCTGAGTTCGATCCCCGGTTACCACATATAATGCTGGGCGTGGTGGCTCACGCCTGTAATCCCAGCACTCGGGAGGCAGAGACAGGAGGATTGCTGAGTTCGCGGCGGCTTACCTGGGCACCATAGTGAGCTCAGGGCCAGCCT
>PVIC010040190.1:0-16782 GCA_004025085.1 Thryonomys swinderianus | reverse complement strand
GAGGCAGAGACAAGAGGATTGCTGAGTTCGCGGCAGCTTGCCTGGGCACCATAGTGAGCTCAGGGCCAGCCTGAACTACAAAGCGAGACCCTGTCTCAAAAAAAAAAAAATCTTGTTAGGTGGTATATTTGTGTTTATTGTCTACCTCCTTAGTGTCCACCACATGGAAGCCCAAGACCTAAGACCAACCAGCCAGTGGTTTTCATTTATTAGGCTCCTAGGACTTAGGCATTTTATTTCTTTAATATTCTATAGCTTTCTAGCATCCATTATTGTCCTTCAAAATCAGTAAGAATAAAACAAAATATTAAGCATGCAGGGTTTTGTTTTTGTTTTTGAGACAGGGTCTCACTTTGTAGCTTAGGCCGGCATTAAGTTCACTGTGTAGCCCAGGCAAGTCTCAAACTCTCAACAATCCTCCTACCTCTGCCTCCCCGAGTGCTGGGATGACAGGTGTGAGCCACCACACCCAGCATTTAAGCATATTGTTTTAAAAAGTGCCTGGACACTTTTGAAAACCATGTTTACACATTGTAAGTCGTCATTACCTTTCACCATGTCAGACACCAGTGATTACCTTATGTGGGTGTGTGAGCTTAGCTGAAATGATAGCACACGTTTGGCCCCTTGCTTGAGCACAGGTGACTGGCTGTCTCAGGTTTCCTTACTGCAGCCCAGGTCCTGATGGCACATCTTCTTTCTTTGCTACCTGATGTCTTCACTCAAATGCAGGCCGTAACTTGTAAGCAACGTGGCCAGATTTTTCTCAAGAGTTTTGAAAAGCTCATGTAGAGTTGGCTTATTTTAGAAGATTTTATGAAAGTGATCTGGAAACTCCTTTTTCTATTCAGTGTTTGGTCATTTTTCATGTAAGAGGTTCCATCATTTAATGGATGCTGAAAAAAGAGGCTGCAATCTTCAGTGATTTTGTAAATGATGTCGTCTTCTTAAGGAGAGAAACAATAATTTCTTCACACTCAAAATATTGTGGGCCCTTGACTTACAAACTTGATCTGTTCCCCACAGCTGTTTGTAACTCAGGTTGGTTGTAAATCAATCCAGCTAAGATATGAATGTTCCTCTAAGTACAGATATAGTTGGAGCTATATAGATAATCAGAAGCAGATGAATCATCCATTAACCTAATTAACCCAAGTTGTTCACATGTCAAGCTGGTTGCAACTTGAGGGTCTACTGTATATTCTGAGGGTTGATGAGTGGAGAAGTACAAAGAGAGATAAGAAGGCCAGTGAGTGATAATGACAGAGACAAGTGCATCAAGATGGTAGGAAAAGAAAGAACAGGAACAACAGCTTGTATCTAGTCAGTGGTTTCCTTGGGTGCGTCACGGATATGCTACAAAATGGTACTCAGAGTAATTTTGAGGCTACCAAGATCTGTGTAGGAAAGATGGGCATGGTTAAGTAGTTACTTCCACCACTAGTGCAGGAAACAGATTTGAGGACACAGTACCATGTAGTGCCATGTCTATTCTAGAAGGTAAAGTTCTCAGGCACAACAAGAAAACCAACGAGCATCAGCAGACACAAAACTTCGGTGTTCAGTGAGTCCAAATAATGCGGACCTTGAGGTGTATAGTCTGGATTTATATTTTCTACTAAAAAAAACCCTTCATACAAGGTATTTAAAATAAATACGTGACCAGGAAAACACATAAACTGAACGATCACACATGTGATATCTCTACCATTCAACCTGAAAGGACAATGAGAAGTTAAAATACATTTCCTGAGTCATTCTAAGTAGTAAAATATATGAAGAATAGAAACTGTATCAGAAATCTTTGCTTCATAAAGCAAATGTTGCCACAGTGCCTGATAAGAAGAGAGAAAAAGATAGTTCATGTTTACCTTTCCTTTCTCTGAAAGTTAACCTCACAGATGTACACAGTAGCAAATGCTTATAATTTAGCTCTTCAGGATGCTGAGGCAGTAACAGCACAAGTTCTAGGACAGAAGACTTGGTTCCAAAATAAAACAAGAAGGGCGATGGGTGTAGCTTGGGAGCACTTGGCCAGCATGAGCCAGGTCCTGAGCTCAATCTCCAGTGTGGCGAAAAAGAAAAGAAAGAAAGAGAAGAGACAGACCCTCTGCCTGTGCCATCTCCTCATGGCAAGGTCTGACCTTCTCTTTTGACAAACGTATTGACAGAACAACAGTGTCTCAGCTTACTGTCCACCTTCTCCCACCAGCATCTCGGCTCCTTCCAGAGGGTTCCATTCTCTTCCACAGAAATCTCACAAACGTGCTATTGAAGGATTGCCAAGAATCCACTTTTCTGAGCATCATAAATACTTCTCAGCCTCACTTCCTCTTGGGCACCGTTGTTATTTTAGCACACGAAGACCCAGTTTTCTGTTTTCTCATCAGGCTACTTCTCAGAGCCGGGCCTGGCCTCTCCTGGCTCCGCAGTAGACTTCCTCCCAGATTTCATCTTCAGCCTTCTTGTTCTAAATGCTTGATCTTAGAAATGTTGTCACACGGATTAAACTGTTTTCATTTGTTTTTATCCCAGCACCTTTGCACTGAGCTACATCCTCAGTGCTTTTTTATTTTTAATTTTAAGACAATGTATCAATAAGTCACTGAATTTCCCAGGCTGGGCTTGAATTTATAATTCTCCTGCCTCAGCTTCCCAGAGTGCTGGAAATATAGGCATGAGCCACTATGCCTGGCTCTAAACTGTATTTTTTTTTTTTTTTTTGAGACAGGAACTCACTTTGTAGTTCAGGCTGGCCCTGAGCTCGCTATGTAGCCCAGGTAAGCCTTGAACTCAGCAATCCTCCTGTCTCTGCCTCCTGAGTGCTGGGATGACAGGTGTGAAGCACCACACCTTGCTTTAAACTGTATTTTTAAATCACTATGCCAGCCTCTACCTGTCCAATATGAGTCTGGCAAACATTATTATCTTTACATTCCAGCTGTCCCGTGGAAATATCCAGGGACGTTTCACCCAAGCTCAGTTCAACTTCTCCAAAATAAAAGTCATCTCTGCTCAGATACCTACTTTTCCTCTTCTCTTCAGATTGACCCATGTCACAGGCCCACAGTTGAGCAATATTATCCACCTGTTGCACATTGCTACCATTCGAGTGTGTCATTCCACATCAGACAGCCCTCGGCAATGAACGCTTGTGCCCATTTTACAGATGAAGAAACAGAAGCACTGAGAGGTTAGGTAACTTGCAAGGTGTGGCTTTAGACTAGTGGAGAAAGATAACTTGGATAGTGGAAAACAGATACACAGTCTCTTAAAAGTTCACTGCAGAGGACTATTTACAGGGGAGGAGGGACAATTTGAAAGACGGCTTCAGTCTCCAACTTAGGAATAATGTGAAAAACGAATTTGTAGAGCATCACTACTCACTAAATACACCGCATCCTTACTCACGGGTACCTAAAGGTATTAAACAGTCTTTAAAAGCTTAGGTAACCTGAAGTTACGACCGTAAAGAGGGAAGAGGGATTTTTTCCCTTCCTTTCACTGGTTCGTGCATGTTGCGTGGTGAGTGTCGCGGAGCCGCTCGCAGCTTCTGCAGGCGACCTCCGGGCTTCCGGGGCGGCTCGGCCGGGCAGAGGCCAGACACCTGGGAACGGAGCAACCGGACGCTGCGCTGCAGAGACTGAGAATGTGGCTTGCGTGTTTGGGACTAGTTTCCGCATTGTTTGTTTGTTTGCTTTGAACAAAGGCTCTCATCTGTTGTTTAAAAAAAAATCTCTGCTTCCAGGGAGGGTCTGTGGGATACTTGCATGGTGGGATAATTACTGCTCAGGAGAGCGGGGAGCAGGTACGGGGCCGGGGGAGCCCTCATACCCGCCCAGAGGTACAGCTGGGCAGATCTGGAGGGCGAGGTGCCAGATGAGGAGCGCCGGGCCCGCGCTGGCTCCCAAGGCGAGCGGCTTGGCCACGCGCCCGGGGCTCTCGATGCCGCCGCGGGCAGGTGTGCCCGACGAGCCTCGCTCGTTCACTTTAATTAGCACCTCATCGCTTGGAGCGCGAGTCCCCCAGCTGGCTGGAGCAGGACGCCACCTCCAGCTTGCACTGGGCTCCCTTCCATTCTCTGGGAGCCCTCGGAACCATGTGGTGCTTTCGCTAAGTGCAGCTGGTGCTGGCGTCTTCATTGTAAATTTAAATCTCTGTTTGGAAAAAGGTGATAAGAACAGTTTGTTTCAAGTCTCTGGTGTTTAAGCCTTAAGCAGTTCCCAGCAAATACATTCAAGGCTCCTTCTGGTTCGGTCGGCTACAATTTGTAGTCGTCTTATTAACAGTCGCAGCGCTCGGGTTGTCTAATGATGTTCTCACCAAGGAAAGCTACGCAGGCACCGCTGTTTCTCCGCGGTTCCGAGTGTGTGCCGATGGCTTTGAGCGTTTTGGTCACGCGTGTTGATCAGTGCAAGTTATGAAAAAAAAAAAAAGAAGTACAGGCCTCTGCATGCATGTATTTGAAGGTTTTTTTTTTCTTTCCTGTTTCAATGGAACAACAGTGGGATCCTTCTAGACACATTCTGCTTTATTACAGTTCTTCTCAGTAACACAAAGTGCTAAAAAATCTAAGCCTGCACAGCGAGCTGTGTGTCTGAGCTTAATTGTCTGCTGTTTTTCTCTAGTTACTGAACCATCAGTATCTAACTCATTTCTTCATAAAGTACCTTGTATGTATAGTTCAAGACTTTATGTAAAATTTCATCTCAACCTATTTTTACAACTAATTTATTAATTGCTTAGCTTTGTTCTTTAAGATTGGCAGAGTTGATTGAAATAGTCCTTTTTATTTCTTTGTGAATGTATTTATGTATTCTATAGGCTCCGTGTACCTTTCACATGGAAACTGAAAATTAATTTAAGCTAGAATTGCTTTATTTGTAGAACTCTTTTTTAATTTTAGTTGATATAATATTTTTACTTATTTATGGAGAATGATGTGCATACAATGTCTGTATAAAATTCTAAGACATTTACTAAAACCTTCATATGTTTTCTCAACTTTGAAATTCTCTTTTTAAGTATCACAAGACCATAATAACTCATATGGTAAACAAACATTTTTGTTTTGTTTTGGAGATAGGATCTCACTTTGTAGTTCAGGCTGGCCCTGAGCTCACTATGTAGCCCAGGCAAGCCTCCAACTTAGCAATCCTCCTGCCTCTGCTTCCTGAGTGCTGGGATGACAGGCTTGAGCCACCACGCCCAGCACAGTGGTATGTGGTATTGATGGCTGGTGGGCGTGAGTCACCACGCCCAGCATTGTATGTGGTTATCAGGGATCAAACTCAGGACCTTAGGCTTGCGAGGCAGGCACCGGAACCACTGAGCTAAATCTCTGGCCCAGCTAACAAACATTTTTATGGACATGATCTAATATGGTTCTTATGAAAATCGCTGGTTGTGTGGATGGTGAAACAGAAGTCCAGACTGGCTGAGGCCTAGGCTGATGAGGGACGAGGCTGGTGTCCGGGCCTGTCCCTGTTACACAGCACAGAGCTGAGCACCAGGCAGGAGTCTCACACCGACCCCATGTGGACCGGGCCTGGGGCCTAACAGAACCCAGCAAGGCTGCTCTGAGGCTCGGCATAACTTCAGAGGTTATGAACATGCTGCTTTGGCTACTTCCTGTCTCCTCAAAGACTTGTTTTATCATTTGTGACAAGGGCTATGTCGCACCAGTCACAAGCCTGGAAATGCTAGTGATCTTCCTTTCTCTTTTATTTTTAAAACATCATTTTTATGTATTTATTTTAAAATTTACTTTCTATTTTTATTATGTTTGCAGTGTGCAGTGACTGTGTTCCTTGTGGGGAGTTGGTGCTGTCCATCAATCTTGCTTCGTTTGCATCGCCTTCACTACCCTCCCCCGTGTAGATTCCTTGTCCTGCATCTGAGCAGGCTGAGGAATCCGAAAGAGTGTCAGTTGGCCTGTTAAAAACTAGAGGATGTGGGGCTGGAGATTTAGCTCAGTGGTTCCAGCGCCTGCCTAGCAAGTGCAAGGTCCTGAGTTCAATCCCCAGTAACCTCATTCAACAATACCGGAAATGGTGACTCACGCCCACCAGCAATCAGTACCACACACCACAGTGCTGGGCATGGTGGCTCATGCCTATAATCCCAGCACTCTGGAGGCAGAGGCAGGAGGATTGCTGAGCTCAAGGTGTGCTTGGGCTACATAGTGAGTTTAGGGCCAGCCTGAACTACAAAGTGTTACTCTGTCTCAAAAACAAAACAAAAAAACTAGAGGATATTGATCCCTACCATTTTTCCCTGAAGTGGTGTGAGATGTCAAATTAGAAGTTTTGATTTCAGAACTTTTGGCATAAACCAGGCCTTCCTCTGTATGAAACAGTTAGGATTTTTTTTTTTAAGACATGGTTTCACTTTGTAGCTCAGGCTAAGCAATCTGCCTGTGCCTCCTGAGTCCCGGGGTTATAGGTTTGAGCCACCACACCCAGCATTGTGCTGTGTGGTACTGATTGCTGGTGGGCATGACTCACCACACCTGGTATTGTTGTATGTGGTTACAGCAGATTGAACTCAGGACCTTGCACTTGGTAGGCAGGCACTGGCACCACTGAGTTAAAACTCTGGCCCTGGAAAATATTTTTTAAACATCACAAGGTATAAATAAAAATATCAGGAAAGGGAGTATACTTTTTTTAAAAGAAGAGAAAGAACACATAAAATTCATTACATGCCCACAATATGGGAGGATTAAACTCCAGAAGTATATTTTTTTAAAACTTTGATATATAATAAAACTTTAAAACTTTTTGATATATAATAACAAAAGCTACATTCATTATATAACTATTATATGCTTTATAAATTCATTCCTTCCTTAGAAATAGTATGTTGTGTAAATTTTTTTTTTTTTTTAGACAGAGTCTTGCTTTTGTAGTTCAGACTGGCCCTGAACTCACTATGTAGCCCAGGCAAGCCTCAAACTCAGAAATCCTCCTGCCTCTGCCTCCTGAGTGCTGGGATTACAGGCGTCAGCCACCATGCCCGGCACTGTGGTATGTGGTATTGATGGCTGGTGGGCATTAGTCTCCACGCCCAGCACTGTATGTGGTTACCAGATCAAACTCAAGGCCTTGTGTTTGCAAGGCAGGCGCTGGAACCACTGAGCTAAATCTCTGGCCCTGTTGTGTAATTCTTATGGAACCAATTTTGCAGATAAGGAAATGGATACACAAAAAGCAATGCAGAATTTACACCAGTCACCCTGATACAGCACCACTTTCACCCATTACAATACTGTTGACTGCCTTAAAAATAAGTAAGGGTTACATTAGGAAAAGATGCCCTGAGCTGCTATGCATATTTTGACATCCATGTCCTGACCTTTTAAAATAAACATTACCCGTAAAACTACTTAATAAAGTCGAAAAGAGATGATTAAAGAAATTTCACTTGGCCTTCGGCTACCCCTAAAAAGTTGTCTATTTAATGTCTTACAAATGATTTCTATCTAATGTCTAGTGACAACTCTTTTAAACATAACTGAGCATAAAAGCTGATACTGCAAAATTAGTTGTGAAAATAATCGCACAGCTAATTGGGATTTCCAAACTAGAAAACCCTCCTGTAAATAGGCAAATATTTTCCCAAATGTCATGCTTTAGAAAAGAGCTTGACTCCTCACATTCTCTCAGAGGTAGTTAAATCCTGTGGAAATATTTCCTTCACTGAAGTCCCCCGTGGCTTCAAGGAAAAATGAAAGAAATGAGAAGTTCAATAATCGGCATCATCTTCTACGGCAGAGTCATCCGCTGTGGTTTTCCTGTCCCGCCCAGAGTGCTGGGAGGAGTGTGGCCTCCCGCTGGGAGCAGGCGAGCAGATGGCCCAGGCTTGGGGCCTGACCAGCCCCGGCTGCGGCTGGAGCCTTCTTCTCACTGATTTGGAGCAGGATTGTGAGTCTTGTTTTGTTAATCTGGGTAACCTCATTTTCATCTCATTTAACTAGTGGAAGTTAATTGAACTACCTGCTGAGATCTCTGGCACATAACTAAATAAGGTGAAATGAGGTTACAATGTTCCCTAACCCACTTTTGGCCCCATTTACCGTATAGGCTGGTTTCCAAAGAGGGTCAGAAACACTGTGCAGCCAGCAGATCACATCCGAATATTTTGTAGCTCCACCCAGGAAGATTCCCAGCATCCTGCTGTTTAACTCCACCTCTCCCTAAATACTGAGGCCTTCCTCCTACACATCCAGTGCCCCTTCCCAAGCCAATTACCAATGTATCCCGAGGACTTTCCCGCCCATCTCTCTGCTCTATTAATGTTTCCAGATTCACTGTGTCCACAACAGCTTTCTACAGCTCTGTCTCCCCACAGACCTCCTTAGTCCTGTTTCAGCCTGAAAAGACTGGATAAAGTTTGAACCTGCCTTGGAAGAAAAAAAGGAGAGGAAACAATTAAAACACCATAGGTTCTTCCACTGCATTGTGTTTGAGAAAAGTGAACGAAAGACTTTTTAGTGACTCGGTATATCCTTAAAACATATATATTTTTTCATTTACTATCTAAATAATGCATGTTTACTACAGAAGCAATTTCAAAAATTCAAAGATAACATTTAATCCTTTTTATTCTGAAGTCCATATAAACCATTATTTTAAAATGAGACGAATAGCTACTTATACCTGATTTTGTCTCTGTAATTCTGAAATTGATGCTGTAAGACTTGAAATAAAGATAATAGCTATTAATCTTCATAAACTTCCACTTAATCTGAAGGAATTCACTAAATATTTTTCTTTTACATTTCACCTGTATTTCTATTACTATCAGATCTTTACACTAAAATAATAGCATAAAACCACTAAAATACATTGCATTGTGAAAATATCTTTACTTTGTATCTATGAATACACCTATTAGCTTGGGCTCTATTTTAAATTTGATATTAATAATTCTTATAGAGTATCATTTTAAGCCTTACACCTATTACATCCATATATACATTATATATTATATTTTCATTATGTATATCTTATATTCTCTATTACATTTGTGTCTGTTTCTACTTGAATTTGTGTGATCTTTTTCTATAGTTTGTCCTAAGTTTACTATAGAAAAAATGACCACCAAGTGACATAAGGAGAGAAACATCAGCCTCAGGATCAGGGCTCACCAAGGTAGCAAATCTTTCCAACACGAAACTCTGAGCGGAAACCAATGTAAATGTGAGATTTCTTCCAAAACTCAGTCCATCTTATGTCGCCTCCAGTGGACACTTTAAAATTTTGAAGTGGAGTAAGTCTTTTGTTTGAATCTTAAGCCAGTTTTTAAAGAGCCATGATTGTTATTGTATCCTAACAACATACAAGAGATGAACTTGTTGAGATGAGGAACATGAATCCGTCATGATGAGTGCTCAAAACTTTTGCACATGGACTAGCACAGACATGTATTGACCAATAAAGAATATTCCTAAATAAATAAGAAAAAAAAGCAAGGCATATGTGAGCCTACTGTTGTCTGACAGGCCTCTAATTCTCTTTCAAGGTAATTCATTCTTTCATTAGTTGTACTATACAAGACCCAAAACTGCATAGGAAGACATGTACAAGCAATTCAGCAATGTGTGAACAGAAGCAAGAGACAGGCATGGCGGAGTCATCCATATTCCCACAAACTGCCAGTCAAAGAATGATTCGATTGTAAAAATGAGAGAGATGTGGAGCAGGTTATTTTTTATCTTTGATGTAACTTAAATCTAAGCTTAAGCAAGGTGTTTTCAAAGCAGGTTTCCTTTTATAAAACCTTTAATAGACAAGTGGAAATGGAAGACACATGTTTAACAATTTTTAAAATAAGTCCATTTGAAATTATCCAGAATAAAGTTGAACATTCTTTAAATCATGGTGTCTTTGATTTTCAAAAAGCTAAATTGCATCCTTGAATGAAAGCAGTTGTGATGAACTTAATTAGACAACTTTGTGGCTATATTTGATCATCTTTAAAGAGTGTACATTTCTAAAGGGTATAAGCTTTCATCCCTTAAGTCATGTAAGTCTTGTATGGAAAGAGCCCAGCTTCCTACCACATGCGTCTCTGTACCTGCTGGGGGTCATGAGACACATATAATTGATCAGAATAACACAGGGGATAAAAATATCTCTAAATTTCAATTTTAAATCTAATTGTTTAAAAGTACATTCTACATGTTAACCTCTGTTCTGCTTCAAACATCTGATTGGACTACTGAGGAACAGAATACCTCACCTAAGTCAAAAGATAATTTTATTTGAGCCCCAGATTTCTGAATGAATTTCAGCACAGAGCCTTGTAGACAGACCTATGAACTCTGGAAATCCACAGGTGTTTAAAAGTAACTCTAAAGGCTAGGTTAGGTAGCACGCTTGTTCTTTAGTAACTTTACAAGAATTCTATACCGTGTAAGCAACATTTGCAAGGATTTCTCTTTATTAGTGAGTAAAACTGGTAGCAGAGTCACTTTAATTTTCTTTCCTGACTATGGTTTAGTTGAGCTTAATTTTTGATATGAGCTATATATAGTAGGTTATCTTTTTCACAAGTATAGGTATCAATTCACCTCTTCACTTTTTAAACAGAAGTACTAGAACATAAAGCACAAGTTTCTTTCTTTCTTCCTTCCTTCCTTTCTTTTTCTTTTTCCTTTTTTCTTTTGGAGATAAGAATTATGTTGTCCAGGCTGCCCTTGAACTACTAGGTTCAAGTGATCTTTGTGCCTAAGCCTACTGAGTAGCTAGGATTAGAATTGCCAATCACTAAGCCTGGCTAAGCAAAGCCTTGTAAAAGAATAAAAAACACAGAAAAAAACCATGACTGGGGAGGTGGCTCAATGGTAGACTGCTTGCCTACCATGCCTGACTCTGCTTCAAGCCCCAGCTCTATAAATAAGTAAATAAACAAATAAAAAAGTGTCTAAACACTATTTATTTCTCCTTTAATATTAGTTTGCTTATTTTAGAGGCTCTTCTCGTGAGAGAAATTTAAAAGAAGTTAGTATTAAAAAATGAGAGACATGAGCTATGTCTAAAATGCCCTGCAAAATCTAGTGTTCATCTGTATCTTGTGATTTGGTTTAGTAATTGAGTGGAAAACCAGACTGAGAGGGTAAATGCAGGGGGAAAACAATAGCTAAAATTCCACAGGGTGCTAGTTATGCAGAATGTTGTAGGGGCTGTGACATACAGCATTCAAATGTCCTTCAAACATGGGCATTGTGGCTCACGCCTGTCATCACAGCATTCAGGAGGCAGAGGCAGGAGGATTGCTGAGTTTGAGGCTTGCCTGGGCTACATAGTGAGCTTAGGGCCAACCTAAACTACAAGGCAAGACCCTGCCTCAACAACAAAACAAAACAAAAGCAAAACAAAACAAATGTCCTTCAAGAGAACATTCCTAGTGAGGTTTAGATTGGGAAATGAGGTCTAAAGAAGAGAAAGAATGAGGTCTAAAGAAGAGAAAGAAAGAATTGAAACAAAGAATATCTTTGAAGAGCAAAAATGAGGCCACTCATCTAGGTGGTATATGGTAATCAGAAGGTGCAAAAATATTAATATCATTAAGGAATTTTCAAGGTAAGATGAATTCTGAGGGGAAAATGTAGAGGTCTGTGACAGGAGACATTTGGCAAAGGCATAATTAAGTCAACTAAAAAAGTACAATCTCCACGTTTCGCCTTTCTTTAGATTTTGAGAGACTGGAAATTTGTTTACGGTAAATGTATTCCATTACATAGTAAAGTGGTAGAGGTGGACATATATTTGATATTGAAAAATATGATAAACCAAGAATATAAAAATGATCATTATCTGGCCTAACTGGTACCTCTGTGGCTTTGTTTAACATTCACTAGTTTAGTTTTCAAAAGGTGTTTCTAAGATGCCTTCCAAACAATGAACCCAACTCTCTTAGGAAAATAATTTCTTAGATGCTATATTTGCAGGGCATACCCGTCTTGTGACCTTTCTACTTTCAGAAGGTTGTCATGGAGCTGTGCCCTTGCTTATGCAATGAATAAACAAACATTTGGGAAAGAAAAAGCCCCGTCCAGTCAAGTAAACATTGATTAGCAGTCCAGCCTGATTCCCCTATCAATGAATCATGTATAAATGATGAATCAAGTGAAGGACTGAAGATCAGAGACCATCACCATGGAAAAGTAAAGACTCAGAGTTCACCTCCATGTGAGAGGAGATGTTAGCGAGCTAACACCCTGGGCTTCCACACAATACCCTCCTCATGTGTGGTGTTCAATACCTCTGTGTGCACACTCATGGGCCCACTTTCTCGCAGAAGCAGGTTTAAGTCCTTTTTTATCATATCTTCAACAAGAGGAGATTATAATCTGTGAAAGCAGTTTAGTGCATGTTGTCGTTTTGATTTTTTGGATGTGTTTAGACAGTCTCCAATGCGGTCCAGGCTCAAGCAATTGTCCTGACTGAATCTCCAATCAGCCAGAACAACTGGGATGGGCTGTGCCTGGCTGAAAAGTTTACTTTTGAAAACAGCCTTATTTAGCACATCAAATAAGGAAACGGGTCAGACAAAGCATGTTGGTGAAAGCACCTATGTGTGCTTCCTTTGGTCTGACCCTTGCTACGTTTTATTGACATCACGTACTTATGAGGCTGACTCTCCCATTGAACCACAAGTTTCTCAAGGTCAGGAACCAAGCCATTTTCGTTTTTCTATTTCAACTCCTAACACATTGCTCATGGGTTTAAAGGAGCTAGTGCATTTAAAAGATTCAGAAATTTGTCTGTACAGACAGCAGTGCAAAAGAAAACTATAAAATACTGACATTGATATACTAAGTATTAACAAATCCAGAGGAAAAAACTATGCACATATTGAACTTTAAAAGGCTGAGTCTAAAGATGTGTAGGATAATACAGAAAATCTACTACATTTAGGTGAAACAGATAAAGTGTAGGCTACAGGGCTATTGGGAAAATAGGAATTATTTAAAGTTGGTTTCAAACTTCATATTATTATTTTTCTTTTTCTTCTGGAGTACCCCGTAGGGTTCCTGAATTTATCTTTTACCTCAAAATTTATGGACACTTTCCACCCTTTCTCCGGACAGCACACAGAGATACGTGCCCATCCTCAGGACGTAAGCGTTAGAAAACTTAATTTATCTGTAGCAAATATCAAAGTTTTTGAGTTCTTTTATTTCTAATTATAGTGTTTGATTATTAATTCTATGGGAAAAATAAACCTAAAGAAAACAGCTGGTTGTGCCTAGGACCTTACACGTGTAGCAGGAAGTGGTCACACTATCAGAAGTGAGTAATGAATAGGTAAAGTGAGTGAATTGAATACAGAAATATAAATAGGGCCAAATCACATGACGTTCAGTCAAAATAAAGCTTTTTAGAAGACCTGGAAGTTTGATGAAGTGAAAAAAAAAATAAGTTGCACATTTAATAACACCATCAGTACATGCAACCTTTCCATGAAGTATGAGACACAAGTTACCTGAATATTCCCTTGCCTGGAAAGTGGACAGCCTGAGGAGGAGATGTAGAAACATGTACACATATGTTGATCTCCTTCACATATACTTAGACACTGATGGTTTCTCAGATACACATAACAGTATGTTCAGCTCAGGGTTATGGGTCAGCAGAGGCTGTGGGCGTTGGCTTCTCTCCAGCACACATCCAGTCCCTGCTGCTCCTCTTTGCAGAGGCAGAGATCATCAGCCCCCTCAATCAAGCAGCTCCGTTGGGCCTTTCTGGACTGGAACCCTTTGTTTCTCTTTAATTTTTCTCATGTTTCCCACTTTGAGAATCAGACACTAAAAACCGGGACATTCAACAGAAATTCCATGCACAGAGAAAATTACAAGGTGATTATGTTCAAGGAAAAGAGCTAGCTCAGCAAAAATAAAACAGAGAGGGCTGGGGATTTAGTTCAGTGTTTCTGGCATCTGCCTTGGAAGCGCAAGGTCCCGAGTTCAATTGCTGGTAACCACATACCACAGTGCCAGGCGTGGTGGCCCATGGCTGTAATCCCAGAATTTGGGAGGCAGAGGCAAGAAAATTGTTGAGTTCGAGGCTTGCCTGGGCTCATAGTAAGCTCAGGGCCAGCCTGAATTACAAAGTGAGACCCTGTCTCAAGAAAAGGAAAAAAGAAAGAGAGAATATTTTAAATTTACACTCTATGCTGATCCCCAACACTGTGACAGCTTATAACAATCCCCAAAACAAAACAAAGAAAAACAAAGCAATAGAAAGCAATAAGGAAAAACACGAACAAAAGGCAGAAAACCCTCAAAAAAGAGGAAAATCTGGTTCCCAGAATTAACATATATTAAATTCAAATATTGTTTTCAACATAAAATAGTCATAAAGTAAATACATAAATGAAAAAGTAGGTCTCATAAAAGGCAAAAAATTTCAACAGAAATACTCTTGCAAAAAGACCTGATAGCAGATATACTACACAAGGACTTACAAACAGCTGTCATGAAGGTATTCATTGAAGTAATGGAAGAGGTAGAGAAGTCAAGAAAATGCTATGTGCACAAAATGGAAACATATCTTAAGGAACAGAAAATCTAAAAAGTTTGAAAGAAGAGTTGAAATCTACAGTAACTGGATTGCAAAATTCATTAGGAAATTCAAAGGTCTACGTAAGCAGATTAAAGAAAGAATTAGTGAATTTAAATTTAGGGCAGTAAAAATTATTGAGTCTTAGTAACAGAATGAAAAAGGCTGGAGAAAAATTAACAGACAGAAGGATTTGTGAGATATATGTATATCATTGTATTTTACATCAAAACTTAAGAATACAGGGCGATGGTCAAGAGATTCAATGTGGTGGGGCTAAAAACAACAACAAACTGAGAATGTTCCACCCAGCAAAGACTCTTAAAAAGTGAGGAGACACTAAAAACATTCCCAGGAAAACAAGAGTTAGTGTAGTTCACTACCATTAAACCTGCACTACAAAAAATATTCAAGGAAGTCTTAGTGGATGAAATTAAAAAAAAAAACTTTTATAGCCACTAAAAGCCATATGAGAAACAAAGATCTCCATAAATATTTAAATAAAATAAATAGGCAATTACAAAACCTGATCTTGTAGCAATGGTTTTTAATCTTCTTTTTTTTGTCTTCTATGTGTTTTAAGAGACTAATACATTCTTTAAAAATCAGAGAATATCAAACAGTCAAATAGAAAAGCAGAAGAAAAACTAAATAGGGAATTCACAAAATTGACAAGCATTTGAAATGTCTGTTGTACCCAGACAATAAGCATTTGAAAATGTTCTTATTCTCACTAATTATTAGAAACTGCAGAGCCAGTGATTTAGCTCTAGTGGTACAGTGCCTACCTTGAAACCACAGTGGCCCAAGTTTAATCCATGGTACTGCATAAAACAAAAACAAACCCTACAAATTAAAACTGAAATTGGACCCTACTAACACTCTCCAAATAGTTTTAAATTTTAAAATGATAGTGCAAAGGAATTACACAGATATGGAGCAACTGGAATTCTCACATATGGCTTATGAGAGTATAAATAGATGAACTATTTTGTCTTCAGGTGTGCTTTATATAAGTGCATATATGTACACACTAAATGATCTGAATACATTAAACTGCATAGTAACTGCATTCATAAAAATGCCAGATGAAGAAAACATAAATCTCTGTAAATAATAGAGTGGATGACATTAATAAAATGTATTCCAAAGTAGTATACCATTGACATTTTAGGCCTCATAATTCTTTATCCTGAGAGGTTGACCTTTACATAGTAGCCTTTAGCCCACTAGACACCAGTAACAAACCCCTAGATATGACAACCCAACATGTCTCCAGACGCTGCCAAAAATCTCCTTGAAGGGTGAATGCCCCACTCCTTCTGCGAGTTGGGCTCCAAAGCGCAGCAAATAAACTTCTGCTACCTACAATGTAGAAGGCAACGTGAAAATAATGTGTGCAAATAGCTAGCTATGAGAATGAACACGGGCCAGGTGATCCCACTTGAACGGAGCAGACCAGGCTACATTAACCTTTGGGATAGATACGGAGACTTGTATTACTTAGGGACGGCAATGGCGTGGGGAAAGCCAAGGGGATGTGACCTCGTGCTCGTGTTCTCTGCGCATCCTGGCCTGGCCGTGCTCACATGGGCACGCTGTCCAGGAAAACTCATCAAGCTAGGTCCTTGTATGTTTGCTTCATGAAAAAAATGTGACTTTGGTATATGTATTTTTTAAATCTGAAGATAAGGAGAGATATGATAATATCCTAATTTCTTTTCTTTTCTTTTCTTTTTTTTTTTTTTTTTTTTGGTACTGGGGATCAAACTTGTGGTCTTGCCCTTGAGGTGCAGGGACTTGCAAGCACTGAGTTAAATCCTTGGGCCAGTGATTCTAGAATAGGAAGAAAGTGTGTAAAAGAAGAACTCAAAATTCAAACAGAAGGCAACCATCACTGCACGCTGAAAAAGAAAGCTAAAGTAAGCTATGTTAGAGGGGGACAGAAGGAAGACAGGGGTGGGGATGAGTACAGAGGAGGGGCACACACAGTGGGCTGAGCCCCTTGAAACTGAGGCGGGAGGATTGCCTGAGCCTCGGAGTTCAAAGCCAGCCTGGGCAACACAGTGCAACTCTGCCTTTTAAAGGGAGAGAGTAAAGGAGGAAGAAAAGAGGAAGGAAGGAAGGAAGGAAGGAAGGAAGGAAGGAAGGAAGGAAGGAAGGAAGGAAGGAAGGAAGGAAGGAAGGAAGGAAGGAAGGAAGGAAGGAAGGA
>PVIC010040189.1:0-16770 GCA_004025085.1 Thryonomys swinderianus | reverse complement strand
TTCTTCCTTTTTTTTTTTTTTTGACAGAGTTTCACTGTGTAATTGAGACTGGCTTTGAAATCACTCTGTAGCCCAGGCTAGTCTCGAACTTTGAGTTTAAGTACTGAGATTACTCCAGGCACCATCTCAGCCTCCTGAGTGCTGAGATTCAGGCATGTGCCACCATGCCCAACTCAGTGCTTGCCCTTGGCCTCTGTTGGTCCCCCTGCCCCCCGTACTGGGGAGTGAACTTAGGACCTTGTGCTTCCAAGACAGGCGTGGTACCACTGAGCTAAATCCCTGACCTCTACCCCTCTCATTTGTTGCACTTTCAATAGAAGAGGAATTTGTAGGTTTATATCTTAGGAAGAGGTGTGCAACATTTATTTACTTATTTATTTCTAACAATTTTGGAGGCTGGAAGTCCAAGATCACAGGACTAGCAGGTTTGAAGTCTGGTAAGAGCCACTCTCTGCTTTAGGGTGATACCTCATTGTCATGTCCTTCAGAGGGGACCAGTGTTGTGTCCTCACACGGCAGGACAGCAAAGGAGCAAACAGCTCCCTCACCCCTGTTTTATGGGGTCGCTAATTTCACGAAGGCTGTACCTCCACAGCTGTATCACCTCTTAATTCTGTACTATTGTGTTGACAATGAAACTTCAACATATGCATTTTGGGGGCCAAATTCAGACTGCATCAGGCACATTACAAACTCCATTTTTTTCCAGAACAAGAAGCCAGAGCACAGACAGGGTTTGCACTTTGCTTGATGCCACACAGCCTGGGTTGGGTGTGGGCTACAGTTCTTTTGTCAGCGCGGATTTGGGCACTTTATTTACCCTTTCCGTGCTTATCTCCTCGACCACAGACACAGCTGTGACTGCCCTTGCAGCTTGCCTGGCAGGTGTCCCTGCCTACCTGCTGTTCTCCCATCCTGCACCCACCCCGCCCCAAGGGCAGCCAGCTCTTTGTGAAAACTCAGAACACAAAAGGCTTGATTATACCGCTGACAGCAGTGCTGCCTGACTCTCTGACAGCTGCCTCCATCTGGCTCTTGGCTTCTGGCTGGGTTGGGGCCAGTGTGCCCCAGCCACCTTGGGTTCTGCTCCGAGCAGGTTCTGGTCAGGAAGCAGGTCTCGCTAGGGGATATAGAAATGAATCCCCGTCGTCACGTGAGGGGAATTGGAGAGAGGCCGTCATCAAGGATATTTTAATATATATTTTGCTGAATTAAATGAACAAAAATGTAGAGGAAATAGAAGCACTGACTGATACTGTAACATCCAGGGATGGACTGACTCCTCCACTGCAAAACGCAGCTCCGTGTGAAACCCAGCATCAGTGAAGAATTAAAGAAGCAGAGTCTGGGGCCGGGATTTAGCTCAGTGGAGCTGCACAGGCTACAGTGGTGTGGTTACTCCCCCTTGACCCCCAGAACCAGAGTTTAAACCAAAAGATGATGTGTTTGAAGGGAGAGGGGAGAAAGGGGTGACAAGACACCTTCTCTGATGAGTAGGGAGGATTTGAAAGTGAATATCCCTGGATTTTGGTCTCCAGCTCCTTCTCCCTCAAACTGGGTCCCAGAATCTGATTGGCTCCCTGACTGTCTTTGCTCCTAACCTTGAATTATTTCCAGTCATGGGACAAGTTTTATTTATTTTTTATACTGGGGATCAAACTCAGGACCTTGAGCTCGCCAGGCAGGCGCGGTACCACTGAGCTACATCCCAGGGCTGTGCAGTAAGGCTTTTCCCTGTTCTTTGGGGTTGGATGAGAGTATGGAAAGCTCATTGAGCTTAAGGATTAAGCAAAGGGGAAATGTAGGATTCTTGTGTTAACTGTGCCACCTGGCCGCTTCCCTGGCCTGGTTTCCTTTTCTTTGCCTTTGTTTTTCTAATTGCTCAAAACTAGCTGCAGATGGAGAAACTGTCTTTAAAAGAATTCTCTATTAATTTTTAATAAAGTTCAGTGAGGCCTTCATCCTATCTTTGCCCTCCCTGCGGGGCTCCCTGTCCTTACAATACAATCATGACTCCACTTAGAAGGGATTTGTTCATAAATCTATGGATCAGCTATAAGAATCTTCCACAGTCTAAACAGTTTTAAAAGCAGAAATTTTATAGTAGTTTTTCTGACTCTAGTAATATAGGGGAATAGATGTGTCTTCCAAACCTGCTAGATATCTGAAATGCGAGTTCGTGTTCTCTGAAATCGAAGAATGAATTCTAGGAATAATGGAGGTAGGAAAAGTGGGCTGGCGATTTAGTTCAGTGGTTCTGGCATCTGCTTCATATGCCCAAGGTCCAACCAAGTAACCACATACCACCACGCTGGGTGTGGTGGCTCACGATTGTAATCCCAGCAATCAGTATCCACATCACAATGCAGGTGTGGTGGCTTATACCCATAATCCCAGCACTCGGGAGGCAGAAGCAGGAGGATAGCTGTGAGTCCAAGGCTAGCCTGAGCTACATAGTGAACTCAGTGCCAGCCTGAACTACAAAGCAAGACCCTGTCTCAAAGAGTAGGAAAATTTTGTTGAGAGATAGCTTCTGCCTCAGAGGGACAGAAGGGGGACCCTGTTTCCCAGGGGTTTTTTAATGGAGTAAAGTCATGAGTGAGGTGAGTTCAAGACGGCACAAAACTGATCAACCAATAAGATTACAACAAGTAGAGTTGCTTAGGTAATACTGATAATGGTGAATCCAGTGGGAAAGCAAATCGCATAGCAAGCATACAAGATTTTCAGTCAGGGATCACTGCTATTTATTCTCTGCAGGTGTGGTAGTTTCTCTCCTCTTACAAGGTTGGCCTTCAGTGGATGTGTCTTGATTATACTCCATGTTGGCTCTTGAGTTAGCTCTGTTTAACTCCTTACAAAATATCTAATTTACCTGTCTACAATAATAGCCCAATAACAGCAGAAACAAGAAAGACCAACAAAAATCTAATGGTTTAGAAATTAAGAAACAGTCCCTGAAATATTCATTGGATTAAAGAATATTTAAAAACTAGAATGAGGGCTGGAGATTTAGCTTGGTTCCAGCACCTGCTTAGCAAATGCAAAGTCCATGTTTTGATCCCTGATAATCACATACCACAGTGCTGCATGTGGTCGCTCAAGCCTGCAATCCCAGCACTGGGGAGGCAGAGGCAGGAGGATTGCTGAGTTCCAGGCTTGCCTGGGTTATATGGTGAGCTCAGGGCCAGCCTGAACTACAAAGAGAGACCTTGTCTCAAACAAAACAAAACAAAACAAGCAAAAACTAGAATAATAAAAAGAAAAATGAAAGAGAGAACATGTCCCACTAATTTTAAAGCTGTACTCTGGGGCCGGAGGGTTAGCTCAGTGGTTCCGGCGCCTGCCTCGCAAGCTCAAGGACCTGAGTTCGATCCCCGGCAACCACGTATAATGCTTGGCGTAGAGACTCATGCCCACCAACAATCAACACTGCATACCACAATGCCGGACGTGGTGGCTCACGCCTGTAATCCCAGCACTCAGGAGGTAGAGACAGGAGGATTGCTGGGTTCGCGGCGGCTTGCCTGGGCACCATAGTGAGCTCAGGGCCAGCCTGAACTACAAAGCGAGACCCTGTCTCCAAAAAGCAAAAAAAAAAAAAAAAAAAAAAAAAAAAAAAAAGCTGTACTCTGAGGAAAACGTGTGGCCTTAAGTGCTGCCATGTCAAAAATGTAAATCTCAGGCTGGGGATTTAGCTCAGGTGGTACCGCACTAACCTTGGATGCACAAGGACCCAAGTTCGATCCCCAGTACTGCAAATAAATAAATAAAAGAAAAAGAAAGAAAATGTAAATCTCAAGATAAGAAAGCCTACTAGTTCTCCACTTCAAGAAATTGTATCAAGAACCATGCTAGCCAGGTATTTAGCTCAGTGGCACCACACCTACCTTGCAAACACAGGGCCCTGAGTTTGATTCCTGGTACGGGGGTTGGTTACCATGCTGAACTAACAAAAGAAGTTACTAAAGATTTAAGATGAGGGCTGAGATTTAGCTCAGTGGTTCCCGTGTCTGCCTTGCAAGTGCAATGTCCTGAGTTCAATCCCGGATAACCACGTACCACAATGCCAGGTGTGGTGACTCATGCCCAACAGCAATCAGTTCCACACACCACAATGCTGGACGTTGTGGCTCACACCTATAATCCCAGCACTTGGGAGGCAGAGACAGGAGGACTGCTGAGTTTGAGGTTTGCCTGGGCTCCGTAGTGAGCTCAGGGGCAGCCTGAACTACAAAGTGAGATCCTGTCTCAAAAAAAAAAAAAAAAAAGACAAGATAAAAGTGAAAATTAATAAGATAATAAAATAGTGGAAAAGATAAATCTAAGAGATGGCTCTTCCAAGAGGCCAGCAAACTACTGCTGAACCTAACCTAAAGAGAGAAAAAAATAACTAGATTAAATAGCTTTAGCTCCACAAAGAATATGAAAATAATTGTAATAGAATACGATTTTTTAAAAAAAATTCTAGACAATAGAACTTTTGGGGAATATTATTTTATAGTTGCTTTCTAATGCTATGAGCCTAGAGATTGTGTTCTGCAAGATTTCCTTTATAACCTAGGGGATTAATAGTGTGTGTTTGGAAGAAAAATTGGAAATCTGACTAACTTTCCCTTCACTGTTCCCAGTTATGCTTCAAGAAAACCTGCAGCCCCCACTGTAACCTGAAAGTACTCAGATCATCCAGCTTTTCTGCCCATATCTCCTTGTGACCTCTGCCATTCTTTGTGAATGTCTTTCCTCATCACCACACAGCCTCCCCCCAGATGCTCCATTGTGCCAGGGTCTTTCCACTCCAGGCCCTTTGTATCTGCTGTCCTCTCTGCTGGTATTCTGTTCCCCCTGCTCTCACCAACTTCTAAAGATCCTTCAGGTATCACCCTGAATGTCCTTTCCTTGAAAAGTCCTTCCCCTTGCCTCCCACCTCACGGAATCCAGTGACTTGTCAGGGATCACTTAAGACAACATGGCCTATATATTTGGGCATCCACTGCCTTCTGTGTGTCCCTTCTGTGGTCTATAACTTCACTGAGGGCAGGAATGAGGAATCCTTATTCGCAGAACCTTGCACATCTGACACATCCTAATGTAAATGAAGGGGCCAGAAAGGAAACATATCTGAGGGCCTGATTGCAGGCGCTGACCTAGGAGGAGCTCACAGCCATTCCATACACCGTCTCTGGAGGGAGCTGACCATGGCTCAGCCCGTTTAGCCTGTGCTGGGCTGGAGTCTGACAGTGTGGGAAGAGCCAGCTGCAAATCCAGCACCATACCTCAGATAGACTTGTCATCAGAGGCTGTGCAACACTGCATCACACAGATATTTAGGTGGAGCCAGAAGGTTCCAGTACACCTCCATTATATTAATCACTTTCCCATTGCTGGCACAGAATACCCAACACCTACAATTTAAAGCAGAGATTTATTTTTGACTCACAGTTTTCAGAAGATTCAGTTCATGGTTGTTTGACTCCTGGAGGAATGGCCTGGTGGGAGGAGATGGCAGAGGAAAGCTGCTCGCATTCCTGGCTGCCAGGGAGCAGAGGAAAGAGAGAAGGGAAGAGCTGGGGACAAGAATAGACCCTTTAGATCATGGCCCCAGTGATCCACCTCTTCTGAACAGGCCCCACCCTGTAATAGCACATCTGGTGTCTGAGCTCACCAGTGGATGAATCCACCCAGGAGCAGAGCGCCTGCATGATCCACTCACCCTGGAAGGCCCACCTCTGAACCCATGGGTCACTGGGGGACATCTTCATCTAACCACACCACCCATCCTGGCCGATGTGCCTCGGGAAGTGTGTGGGCTTTGGGTCAACTGATTCTACCATTTGCTCACTCTGCCCCTCAGGTTTTTGTTGTTGTTGTTGAGACAGTGTCTTGCTTTGTAGTTCAGTCTGGCCCTGAGCTCACTATGTAGCCCAGGCTAGCCTCAAACTCACAGCAGTCCTCCTGCCCCTGCCTCCTGAGTGCTGGGATTACAGGCGTGAGCCACCACGCCTGGCATTGTGGTGTGTGCTACTGATTGCTGGTGGGCATGAATCACCACTCCATGTACTGTTGTATGTGATTACTGGGGATTGAACCAGGGGCCTTGTACTTGCTAGGCAGGCACTGGAACCACTGAGCTAAATCTTTGGCTCTGTGCCTCTCAGTTTAAATGACCACAGTAACACTTTGAGGCTAGCCTCAAACTCACAGCAGTCCTCCTGCCCCTGCCTCCTGAGTTCTGGGATTACAGCACTCAGCCACTCAGTTTAAATGACCACAGTAACACTTTCCTCCTTGCTGAACCCCCTACAAGGTTCCTCTGCGTGTAATCATTGTCCACAAAGCTTAGATGGGACCCAACATAGTTATGATGGTTATGCATTTGGTGGTTCATTAAAAAATAGAACAAGGTAGGGCCGGAGGGTTAGCTCAGTGGTTCCGGCGCCTGCCTCGCAAGCGCAAGGTCCTGAGTTCGATCCCCGGTAACCACATAGAATGCTGGGCGTGGAGACACGCCCACCAACAATCAACACCGCATACTACAATGCCGGATGTGGTGGCTCACGCCTGTAATCCCAGCACTCAGGAGGCAGGGACAGGAGGATTGCTGAGTTTGCGGAGGCTTGCCTGGGCATCATAGTGAGCTCAGGGCCAGCCTGAACTACAAAGCGAGACCCTGTCTCAAAAAGAAAAAAAAAAAAAAATAGAACAAGATAGCACCTCTTTATTTTATTTTGTTTTCTTAAGGCTAGTTCTCTCTAAATAGCCCAGGCTGGCCTTTAACTCACAACTGTCCTGCCTTAGCCTTCTGAATACTGGGATTATGGGCATGTACTACCGTACCTATCTTTGAATCATTATCTCTTAATAAATAATGATATTTGACATTTATGAATATCTAAAATATAGGACTTCTTACATAAATGGTTTAGAAGTGATTTCTATTGCTTATATTCTATCATTTATCAATGATTTTTATCACTTATTTTCTCCTATAGACTCAGTTATGTATCCCCAGGAGAAAATGAGACCTTGACCCTGATCTTACTGAGGCTGGCATCTTGTTTGGGAAGAAATACCTCATAAAATTCTAGTGTGAAGAGAGCTGGTAGGAACTCGTTCCTGGGTCTTGAGACGCACCCTAAGTTACTGCTCAGCCCAGCCCTAGGGCCTGGAGGAACTGAGAGAGTTGAAGGTGGTCAAGGTTCCCTTAAACTACAGACATAGGAGACAGTAAGTTGCAACCTCCCCACAAACCCCACCAACAACACATCTGTCAAAATACAGTTTTGTGGTCGTATGGGAACATACAAACTTGCTTAAAAATCACTCTTTTCCTTTCTTTTTTTGCAGTAGGGGCAATTGCTAGGCAAGTGCTTTACTACAAAGCTATATACCCAGCCCTTGTAAATTTCCTTGAAACAAGCTCTCATTAAGTTGCCCAAGCTTGGTCTGGCACTTGCAATCCTCCTGCCTCATCCCAAGTAGCCAGGATGAAAGGTGTGTTTGTTTATTGTGTGATTCAGACGACTGGGGTACATAAACAGCACGGTTGTGTTGTAGTATTATAGTCATTGCAAACTCATGCCCTGGCACCTTCCTCTTTCCTGAGGCAGGCTGACCAATGTACTCAGTAGGACATTGTGGGAACGACGGTATGGCATATGACACTAGATCATGAAGACCTGTGGCTTTTGTCTTGCTCTCTGACCACAGCTCCGGGGGACTCAGTGGTCATATTGTGAGGCCACTCCAGCAGCTCATGCAGAGGTCCAGGTGGATCAAAGCGAGGGAGAGCTATCCTCCACCCTTCCCACGGTGGCCACACCTGCTGACACCTTGACTGGCCACTCCTGGCACTCAGAAACCATACAATGATGATTGCTGAGAGTTGGGGTAGTACATAGCAGTAGAGAACTAACACGTGTATATTCTATTCCCATGTATCATTTCCTGCCAGGGCTCCCTGACTGAGACACCAGCTAACGAACAAGTCTTGCAGAACGAGAGCCCACTGAGACCCACTGTGGATGCAGGTTCAGAAAAGGTAACTGTACTGTTCTTGTCCTCATTTTATTTTGTTTTAACTGGATCCAAATGAGACAAGAGAAACAACCTGACTGATGCTCACCAAGAGGTTCTTTTTATTATTCTCTAATAGCTGCCTCAAATGCCATGCAGCCAGCCCTGGATTGTAGGCGCGATGTCTGCTCTGAGAGACATTTGCTCTGCTGCCTCTTGGGTGATTCTCCTCTCTGAAGTCCTCCTCAGTTAGGTGGTTTATAAATAATCAAAATGTATTGGTCACAGTTCTTGATATGTTGGGGTGTCCAGTACCAAGATGCTGGCAAACTTGTCCCATGAGGACTTTCTTTCTGCTTCTAAAACAGAGTGTTGGTGCTGTATCTCTGAGTGGATAAACGCTATGTCCTCACATGGTCGAAGAGAGAGATGGACAAAAAGGATGAATATTCTTTTCAGCCACTTTTCTCTGTTGTCCTTTTCCTTCATTTCCTTCCTCTCTCCTCCCTTTCCTTACTTTGTCTCTCCCTCTTTTCCTCCTTCCTTCCTTCCTTGTTGTGGTACTGGGGATTGAACCTAGGCCTTTGTGTATGCTCAGCAAGGAGTTCAGCACTGAGCTACACTCCTGGTCTTTTTTATTTTTTATTTTGAGAGAGAATCTTGCTACGTTGATCGGCTTGGTCTTGAATTTGTGACCCTCCCACGTCAGTCTCTGAGTAGTTGGGTTACAGTCATACACCACTGTACCCAGCCTTAAATTCCTTTCTAAGAGCACGAATCCTAATCATGATGACAGAGCACTTGTGACAACCACCTTCCCAGGTCCCTACTGTTAATACTGTCATCCTAGAGATTAGGTTCCAACACATAAATTTTGGAGGAAACCATTCCAACAGTTGAAATCACCAAATCCAGGCGTCTTACCTGGAAACTGACCTCAGCGGGCAAAATCAAGGGGCAGGAGCAGTGAGACAAGCACAGAGGAAGAACAAATCTGTAGTTGTTGTGCTGGTTGTTGCTATGGGAACTGGCAGAAAGCTGTACTGTGCCTCTCAGAACTGTCTGCCTGCAACTTGAGAGGCAGTATTTGTTTTTGTTCATTGGCTCCTGTCCTCTAGTGCCAGCCAGCGACTCTCAGGTACCTGTACTGGCCTGCTCAGGTATGGAGCTGGCCCTCAAGGGCCTCCCACCCTGGGAGAGGCTGCAGGTATGTGGTCAGCCTGGCCTCTGTGGGACTGGCCGCCTCAGTGGTGGCTGGAGTGAGAGGTGGGGCCGAAGTGAGGTGAAGCACGGTTGGTTTCCCACATTTCCCTACCTGCACGGCCGCTCTGAGTCTTGTCTTGAAGACTGAATTGTTTTTTTTGTTTGTTTGTTTTTTGAGACAGGGTCTCGCTTTGCAGTTCAGGCTGGCCCTGAGCTCACTATGGAGCCCAGGCAAGCCTCGAACTCAGCAATTCTCCTGTCTCTGCACCCGAGTGCTGGGATGACAGGCGTGAGCCACCATGCCTGGCATTGTGGCATGTGGTATTGATGGCTGGTGGGTGTGAGTCTCCACACCCAGCATTGTATGTTATTACTGGGGATCAAACTCAGGACCTTGTGCTTACGAGGCAGGTGCCGGAACCACTGAGCTAACCCTCCAGCCCCCATACTTTTCTTTTCTTTCTTTCTTTCCCTCCCTCCCTCTCTCCCTCCCTTCTTTCCTTCCTTTCTTTCTTTCTGAGCCAAGGTCTCACTTTGTACTTAAGGCTGGCCATGAGCTCACTATGTAGCCCAGGCAAGCCTCGAACTCAGCAACCCTCCTGTCTCTGCCTCCCGAGTGCTGGGATGACAGGCGTGAGCCACCATGCTTGTCATTGTTGTATGTGGTACTGATTCTGGTGGGTGTGAATCACCATTCCCAGTATTGTTGTATGTGGTTACTGGGGATCTAACAAGGGACACTTTGCTTTCTAGGCAGGTGTCGGAACCACTGAACTAAATCTCTGGCCTGAAAACTGAGTTTTGTTTTTTTGGTTTTTTTTTGCTTTTGAGACAGGGTCTCACTTTGTAGTTCAGGCTGGCCCTGAGCTCACTATGGTGCCCAGGCAAGCCACCGTGAACTCAGCAATCCTCCTGTCTCTGACTCCCGAGTGCTGGGATTACAGGCGTGAGCCACCACGTCCGGCATTGTGGTATGCGGTGTTGATTGTTGGTGGGCGTGAGTCTCCACACCCAGCATTATATGTGGTTACCAGGGATCGAACTCAGGACCTTGCGCATGTGAGGCAGGCACCGGAACCACTGAGCTAACCCTCCGGCCCTGAAAACTGAGTTTTAAGACACAGGTTGAGTGTCTTATTTATGTGGGAGGAGGATGGACATACATTCTACTTTTTTTTTTTTTTGAGACAGGGTCTCGCTTTGTAGTTCAGGCTAGCCCTGAGCTCACTATGTAGCCCAGGCAAGCCTGGAACTCAGCATTCCTCCTGCCTCTGCCTCCTGAGTGCTGGGATTACAGGCGTGAGCCACCACGCCTGGCACTGTGGTATGTGGTATTGATTGCTGGTGGGCATGAGTCTCCACGCCCAGCATTGTATGTGGTTACCGGGGATCCAATTCAGGACCTTGCACTTGCGAGGCAGGCGCCGGAACCACCGAGCTAACCCTCTGGCCCTACATTCTACTTTTATAGAATACTTTGCTGAAGGAGAATATTACAAGCATGTATAAACATTGTCATGGCAAAGAAACCCTTTGGGGAAAATTTTTCAGTGCATGTGAATTCCTCAGTAGTCCAGGTTGTTTGAGGGAGTCTTGAGGCAGAGTACTTCATCCTCTTTTTGTGGACCAACTCTGACCTACCAGTAGTATGGGATGAGTTAGGAGTTTTCTGAGGTCCTATCCAGGCTCAGTGGGAAAAGATGACAGCCACAGACAAAGGTGAGGGGGCCTCTCAGCCATCTGTGCACTGTCTTAGACTAAGTAACAGCTTTCTAGGCCGGGCTTCAACTTCTGATCCTCCTGCCTCAGCTTCCCAGAGTGCTGGGGTTACAGGCCTGTGTGACCATGTCCCTCTAAGTGAGGTATCTTGAGATGATTCTCCTGGGCTGTGTCACCAAGTCAGGAGCTGTTACAGCGGCGCTCAGAGATTCTGCACTTAGGGTTTCTACTGTGACCTGTCCTTTACTTTCATCTTTGTGAGTTATCTCAGGTTACTGGAACAAACCACCATCGAGTGTGTGGCTTAAACAGTGGAAATTTATCGCTCCATTGGGAGGCCGGCAGTCCGAGATTAAGGCACTGGCTGATTTGATTTCCAGCAACAGCCACTTCCTGGTTTGAAGATGGCAGTTTTCTCTCCGTGTCCTTGTAGTGGAGACAGTGGCACCTGTGTCCCTTCTTACAAGCATGCTCCTCCTCTCAGAGGTAACCTAACTTCACGGACCCTGTTTATCTTGAATTATGTCCTGACCCTAAATTCAGCCACCATAGGCACTAGGGCCGCAACATCAGTAATTCAGTTGATAGCACTTCCTGCGTCTCCTCTTTCTTCCTCCCTCGGTGAGAATTCTGCACATTCATTCTCTCCATATTTAAGTACTGATAGTATACAAGGGGCAGGGTTAGCACTGTGGTAGGTGCTTTCTGAACACCTGGCCGTCCTCAGTTCTGGCAGCAAGCCCAGAAATAGGTATTCGTGGTCCCTACTACACATGAGAGCTGTGTACGGATGCCCAACAGCCAGTGTGCTTTCCAGAAGGAGAAAGAAATTATAGGTTAGGTCAGAAGTGCTTGCCAATGGCTGTATCTTTAGACGCTCTGTGAAGCCCTACTGGGGCCCCCTGCTGGCTGCCAGACGACCTTGGCCGGCTTGTGTTTCCGGGGGTTGCCTCCCTATTGGCTCTTTCAACCGGCTCTCAGACCTGTCAACAGTCCCTTTGCCAAAGCCCTTCCAGAATCTCGTTTGCACACGCCATCTGTTTCCTGCCGGGATGTGGCAGACACAATTGGAAAGGAGCCGAGGAGAGCAGGGGCCGGGGCTGAAGTCGCGGAGAAGCCAGAAGGGAGGTCCCTGTACCACCCTGGCAGGCTTGAGAGAAGGGTGGCAGGCAGGCTGGTGACTGGGGGTGCAAAGCCCTTAGGCAGGTGAGGCACATGCCATCAGCCCACACCCTGTAAGGAGCGCAGTCAGAGTAGTGAGAACCATGTGTCCCTGTCGCAGTCATGACAGGCTCAGGACTGTGAGGGTAGAGCAGGCCTCCTGGGCCCAGCACAGGGGCTTCCCTTGTTCCGACATCTGCACATCCACTTTGGCCCTGCCGTCCCTCCTGGCCTGCGACCTCGGCAAATACGCTGTTGTACTGGAAGAGGGGCCTGGGCTGGAGAACTCCAGCCTTCTCTTGCCATCTGTTTGTGGCCTACATTACAAAGTGCTATTATTTAGTCTTTGTCTGGCTTCTTTCTGCTCACCTACCTTCCCCAGAAGAGTTTTGTTGTTGTTGTTGAAAGGAAAATTGATTCAAGGCACTGCAAACCTTTCCACTGGCTTCCTGCAGCGGCAAGTCAAGATATGGAGCCGGTGCCTGCCGTGTTGCTCCCAGCTCCCCAAGCCCACCCCAAAGGGATCTTCCTGGCATCAGTACTCACTGTTGACACGCTGAAGCCTAAAGGACCCTGCTGAATGCGGAATCCTGAAACTCAGGCTGTCACCAGCCCCTCAATTCTGCCATCGCTCCAGCATTCTCAAGCAAGCCAGGGAGAGGCAAGAGACGAGTCATCAGGGAAGCCTGTAGAGATGGGGCAGCGCTCAGCCCCAGACTAAGTACTTGCAGTTGAAGCTGGTGCCTATCTCCCAGCTGCACAGTGCAGCCCAATCTCCTCCTGAGAGGCAGTGGGTGCGATTCAGGTCTCGCAGGCAGGACAATCAGGAGGCTGGGTTTCTCCCAGGTCACAGGCAGAGTTCCCGGTGGGGCTCAGGTCCTGACCCTACAACTCCTCACTCCGTTCACAGGTGAGGAAATTGCTGTAGAGTGCAGGCAGGCTGGAGGGGGTACAGTCTTCATGGGGCAGGACTTGAGTCAGCCCAAGAAGCTAGGTGGAGGCTCTGTTACTGATATGCCCACTTAGTCATCAGGGTGGGGACAGGAGCATCGCTTTAGCAGTCCTTGGGGAAATGGGATCTCCTGGAAAGGAAGAAGGATGTTCTGGCAAAGGAAGCAAATTCAAGAGGTCAAGAGACCTGAGGAGAGGAAGGCAGGAGTAGGGAGCATGCTGTGTGGGTCAGCACTGGCCTTCACCAGCACCAGCCCCACAGGATCTTGGGTGGTGCCCCTTCCTTGGCTTCCTTGTCCAGGAATGGGGACTGAGCAGCCGGAGGGACCAGGCATAGTGGTGAGCAGAGCTGCAGCGTGCTGGGGCAAGGTCTAGGGGGCAAGGAGAGCTCTTAGGGACCCAGGGACTCTCCTTGGGGTGTTCTAGACATTGTAGAGTATCCCAGTGACTGCCATTACCAAACAAACACAGTGACTTACAGCCTTTCACAGATCATTTTATTTTGTTTTTCCAAATTGGAAGACTGGATGGCTCATCTGCTCTGTGCTATCTGCTAAGCAGCTCAAGGATCTGAGGTTCTTCCGTGCTGGCCTGCTGTGACCAAGAGCCAACCTCTGAGGTTTTCCCACAAAGCAGTTACCTAGTCCCAGACCAAGCGCCCCGAGAGGCAGCACCTTCTGTTTCCCTTTCCCCCACAAGCCTAGGACCCCAGACAAGGGCTACCTTGTGGGCACTGGCTTCTACTACTCCAGCAGCTGTGCGGCCTGCCTCTCTGTAAGGGGTGCGGAAGTATCTGTGGCCATCTTCACTTCGCTGTAGGGGTCGGAACTGAGACCCTTTGAGGCCTACCAGCTGCCTGCACAGGGCCATAGAGAAGATGCGTGAGGTAAATGTGTGCTTGGGACTGCCCTGCCCTGCCGGGCTGGCTGGGCCCGCCCACAGATGCCCATACAAATGAGGGAGTCTCAAGGTTTGGAACAGGCGGGGCTTTGCTCCTGGCCCCGAGGTCTAACACTGGGCTCTTCCTCTCAGATTTCTCACTTCTGGACCATCCATGTGGCTCCTGGAGACCCACTGGGCTTGCTCGACTCTTCCCCAGCCCTAAAGGTCCCAAACAGCCTGTGTCTGGCTGGGCAGTGGTTTCCAGCCATGGGGCTCTTACTGAAACAGAGACCATGCTGGCTGCCCCTGGGAAAAGGTGGTCCTCAGGGAGACAGCAGAAGGAGCTGTCAGGCTGGGGACCCCAGAGGGGAAAGGAAGGCCGTGGGCTTTCTGTGGCCTGCTTCCGGAATCCTTGGGCTCGGCTCTTTGGCCACTGTGGGTGACAACCCAGTTCTCTCACTACTATGCCCTCTGCAGGCTCTGTCACCAGTAGAAGCCTGAATGAGGAGTCCAGCCTGGCAGCCTGGAGGGTCCTGAACCTTTAACCATTTCCTAGAGACAGCGGGGGCCTTCCTGCCTTCCCTTCCCCGTCTAGCCGTTCTCTAACTTGTTGTCCCCGTGATGTGACTGTGCCGCCCTCCCCACATTCGGATCACCAACAGCTCCCGAGACCAGGCCCTGCCAACCTCCCCACCCTTCCTGCACTCCTCGCCCAGAGTTGCTCTTCTGGGTGACTTTCCTCTGCCTGCTCCTGCCCCTGGGCCTCTGCCCAGGCCGTTCCCTCTGCCGCATGTCCCTGTCTCCTCTCTTTACCTGGATAATTGCCTCCATCCTCCTCCCTTCTGCCCAGAAGCCCCAGCAGTGCCGACCGAGTACCAGGCCTGGTGGTAAGAGCCGGTGTCACCGCATCACCCAGTTTCAAGTCCAGGTTCTGCAGCTTACTATTTCTGTGGCCAGCTCCTAAACCTCTCCGTGCCTTGGTTTCCTTAGGGGATAGGATAATGATGGGGCTGTCTCCCTGCCTCACAGGGAGTTGGTCCCCCAACCCCTGGTTTGATCCCCGGCCCTACACACAGTTTTAAGTGAGTTAGGTGTGCACTGGGGCATGAGAAACCCTACACAGAACGGATTTCTTGCCCCAAGCCTCCCATCCCCACTCTGTGGCATTGGAGAAAGGTCACCCCTCGCTGCCCTGGAGGCCTAGCCTGCTCCACCCCGCGTCCCGGGTTCCCCTGTGGCCCTGCGGGGAGATACATCAGTCAATCTAACCCCGCGGCTGGTCTCCCATAGACGGCCACGACCGCGACCGCCCCCTGCTGGCCGGTGGTGTCACTGCGCGAGGGCTGAAGTCCAGCCAGGAGAAGCTGGGCTTGTGGCCTCTGATCTGCTACCCAGCTGTGTGCCTACAATGTATAGTGGCCCCATAGTCCCTCGGCCCTGCCCTTCCTCCTGCCAGAGCTCCCTTGGCAGATCATAAGCTGAGGCTGAGGTTGAAGCCAGGCTGTCAGGCACTGAGAATGAATAAATAAGGTGCTGTTTCACGCCCAGAGGCTACACTCTGGTGACCAAGTCAGTGCAGAAATCACTCAACAAATGTCTGATGAGAACATGACCTAATAAGTGAGCTCAGTCACAGAGATGAGGTGGCCAAACCCTCAGCCAATTGGCAACTCTTATTCGTGCTTTCTTTAAAACCAGGTTCATGTCTTTCAGCAAAAAGGGTCTTCTGAAACTCCTCAAGGATGTCACCCAGCACACCTAGGGCAGAGTGCAACACAGTTTATGGTCCGCACATAGTGTTGTGGGGTGCTGGGAAGGAGCAGATGTTTAACACCCCTCCCTGCCCAGGGTGTGGCCCACTCCACCCCAAGTCCTGGGCTCCCAAGGGTAGAGCCTGAGTACTTCGAAGGAAGAGCTCCCAGAGCACTTTCTCTTTTTCGATGTGTGTCTCTCCGTATGAAGACACAGGGGAAAGCTTCTGTCTTCAAGCCAGGGAGAGAGGCCTGGCCAGAAGTTGACCCCAACAACACGGTCACATTGAGCTTTACACACCCCAGAGCTGTGAGGAGTTATGTTATTATTTATAAATTATAGTCTGCATTATTTTGTTATAGCCAGAGTTGATTAATACAAGTATCATCTCAGTTTGATTTGTATTTCTGTGATGACTAAAGGTATGAGCTTCTTTTCTTGTGTTATTTGTGGTTTACATATATTCTCTCAAGAAATGTCTACTCATAGCTTTTGGCAGATTTTAAACCTTAGCTTGTGTGCCAGTTTTCTGTTGCTGTGATAAAATTACTGAGAATAGCAGTGAAAGAAGGAAAGTTTTACTTTGGTTCATGATTTCATGTCAGTGCAGGTTGGTTGGCTCCATGGCTGTGAGGCTGAGGTGAGGCAAAGCATGGTGGATGGGCTTGGTCAGACAGAGCTGGCTTCTTCAGGGTGGCCAGGAAACAGAGAGATCCAGACAGCCAGAGAGGAAGGGGCTAGCCAAGATTTAGTCCTGAGGGCCATGCCCCCTGATCCATTCCCTTTAACTAGGCCCTACCTCCTGGTTCCATCATCTCTTAAGAATGTCATCAAACTATGGGTCCATCATTGGGTTAATCCATGGGAAGATAAAGCCATTGTGATCCACTCACTGACCCCAAGGTGGCAACCAAACCTTTCATATGTGGTCTTTGGGGGACACTTGAGAGCCAAACCAAATTTTTATTTAAAAAAATTTTCCCTTGCAGTGCTACATATCAAAGGCAAGGTCTAGCGCATGCTGGGAAAATGCTCACATTTTGTTTTTTAAATTATGTGTTTTTCTATATACTTTGGACACAAGTC
>PVIC010040188.1:0-16776 GCA_004025085.1 Thryonomys swinderianus | reverse complement strand
TTTTTTTTTTTGAGACAGGGTCTCGCTTTGTAGTTCAGGCTGGCCCTCAGCTCACTATGTAGCCCAGGCAAATCTTGAACTCAGTAACCCTCCTGTCTCTGCCTCCCGAGTGCTGGGATTACAGGCGTGAGCCACCACGCCCAGCACTGTGGTATGTGGTGCTGATTGCTGGTTGATTGTTGGTGGGTGTGAGTCACCACGCCCAGCATTGTATGTGGTTACCGGGTTCAAACTCAGGACCTTGCACTTGGGAGGCAGGTGCCAGAACCACTGAGCTAAATCTCTGGCCCCCCCCTTTTTTTTTTGAGATAGGGTCTCGCTTTGTAGTTCAGGCTGGTCCTGAGCTCACTATGTAACCAGGCAAGCCTCCCACTCATAGCAATCCTTTTGCTTCTGCCTCCCAAGTGCTGAGATTACAAGCATGAGCCAGCATGCCTGGCATTGTAGTATGTGGTACCAGGGACCAAACTCAAGACCTTGTACTTGCTAGGCAGATGCTGGAACCACTGAGCTAAATCCCCAGTCCCCCTGCTTCCATTTTTTTTTTTTTGAGACGGAGTCTCACTTTATAGTTCAGGCTGGTCCTGAGCTCACTATGTAGCCCAGGCAAGCCTCGAACTCAGCAGTCCTCCTGCCTCTGCCTCCCAAGTGCTGGGATTACAGGCGTGAGCCACCATGCCCAGCACCCCTGCTTCCATTTTAAAAATTTCACCCAATTTAAAATATTGGTTGATGCCACCCACATCTGGGGTGTTCTAACTTCACTCCCAGTTTCTTGGCTATGTGCCAGTTATTCACAGACACTTTGGACTTGGGAACAAACATAGATTAGAAGCCTGTGAACTTGTTTTGACATTAGAATGGACAGGACTTGGTGATGTATTAAGTATGTTAGGGGAGGGAAAGGAAGATTCTAAGGATGCTCACTCTGGTATAGACCTGGACTGGTGATCATATTTCTACTCAAAGCTGGAATTCCATCAGAAGCATGAAATTAAAAAGAGTTCAGTAAAGGATAGAAATGATGAACCAGCCATGGGCTCCAAGCTGGACCAAAAAATAAATACAGGCAGGGCAAATTGCTAGAGAAAAGGTAGAGCTGTTCATGGGTCAGAGTTCTCCCAGAAGCTGAAGAGATGTCCAAGGAATACCTGTACTTAGACAAGAAAACAGCAGCATAGGTCATAAACCAAAGATTATATGAATCGAGAAATTCAAAGATACTGTGGTTGCTGCTGGTGGAAAGACCACAGTGGGTATAGTAGAGATAATGGCCAGTGTTTTTGTTTTGTGCCGCTTCCCTACTCCTTTTCTGATAGGACACTCCCTTTAGGAGAACTAGACACCCTTATAATACACAAGTCATTTGAATAGAAACACAGGTTCTTAAGAAGGACATGCATAGCCAGCCATAGCTCACCTTTCCCTGGGTATGTCCTACCCTCTCCTTCCCCTTCCCTTGGTTTTCCTTGGCCTTCCTCAGAGCGCAGATAGCATCAAATGCTTTCTATCACCTTGATCCCTCTGCCTGCAATGTTTTATGTCTAATTCTTACCCACTTTTTCAACTATTTCTTTATAGAGAGGTTTTCTTTGATCCCCTAATTTTTGTGGTGATGCCCTCTCACAGCACCCAGTATTTTCCCTCATGGTGCCAGTCATGATGTGTTTAATTGCTTAATGATTGACACCAGAATGGAAGCTCAGTGAGCTTTATCTATTGATGCTTTTAGTCCCAGCGCCACAGAGATATTTGTGAATGTCTGAGAGGAATACATCCTAGATAAAAGCACTGGTGGGACCCCCGCCCCAGCTTCTTTAGCCTGAAGTCATTTTCTTCAGCTCTTAAATTTATCAGGTTTACAGCAGACTGTGCATTATTATCTCTGTTCTCCTGAGAGGATGGAAATTAGGATTCAGATACTAAGATTTTTATAAAAGGGAAGAACAAAATCCAACACAGAAACACAAATAGAAAATACTCCCCCGAGTGGCTGCACATCTTCATTGTAAGCAGTGATCTCGGTGTGCAACTATTGAGAGTTGAATTATTTACATATTCTAATCTTCTTCCCCTTGAATCAAGATCATTTCAACAGCTTTGCATTTAGATTTCCAATTGCATCATACATTCATAATCATTTCTTTGTCAACATTTATTGGTACAATTATATTTGCTTAGGGACTAATAGTCAACTCACATAATAGTAAACTTAAAATGACAATTGAAACAAACCATCTGTATGTCTGTGTGTTCTCTACTACAGTCCTCTCTGATTGGTTCTTCACTATTTAGGAGAGCCCCACACATTACTTTCTCCTTTTTCTTATTGCTTACCTCTGAACACTTTCACCCTTTACTAACAAAGCAAGACTTGGGATGATAGGATAGATCAAAACATGCAAAAGTTACAAAAAGTTTTGCTTTCTCTGAGCAAAAATGTAACTCCTACTGATTGCAGGCTGTATTATAAGAGTTGATTTAGGAAAAAGACTATTGATATAAAATTAAGATTTCAGGTAGATTTAAGCGAGTCATGCATTTATTTGTTGAGAAATGTTGAATAACCGCAATGAAACATTCTGTGAGAAAGGTGATATCAAGGTATTTAAAGCTGTACAAAGATTAATTTTTTTCCAAAGATGAATTCTTAGTAATAGAGTCTCTGCATCTCTCCAAGTCTTGACCATTTTAGATAATTAGCCACATATACATTTTATTCTTAAATGAACACGAGTTTTCTCTTTCTTGACTCTCATCAGCACATACATTATTTTACATAAGTATGTTGATTAGGGAGGTATTTATGAAGGGGAGGTAGTAGAAAAATTGGGATGAAATTAGGTAATGAATGATTCTAAAGGGTTAGGTAGTTGAGCCTGGAAAGGGCATTGTTACCTGTCCACTTTAAACTTCCAACTGACCCTAATATTTGTTCTTCCCCTCTCACACAATGTCTTATGGAGAAACTGATATTCTGAGCACCAGGGATAGACTTTATTTTCCAGGAGTAAATCTACACCTTTTCCAGTAAATGGCTGTGGAACCTAGCACTAAGGGTAAGGAAATTGGCCCAGGAATGAGACACTGAAAAGTGTGCTGTAAAATTCTGAGAAGAAATGGCTCACAATAGAGAGTATCAGGATTCCTGGGCCCTGTTTACTGGACATTGTTATGCCTGTGGTTGAGGCCTGGGTTGTAGAAGCTATTCTTCTGACAAAGAATATGGAAGCAGAGATTGAAGCCTAGCTGAACCATGCTCCACCTCTGTACTCGGGCTTAAATTTCTGCTGCTGGAGGCCACAACAAACATTTCAACCTATGATATCCAAATTTATGCTTTCTTAATGAATTTTTAAAAATCTTTAAGGTGTGGAATATTTTTTCTGATAATAATACATGTTACTAGAGAGAACAAAGAAGACATCGAAAGGTACAAAGATTAAAACCATCCATAATCTTATTTTCTTTTTCTTTTTTTCTTTTCTGCGTACTTGGGATTGAACTTAAGACCTTGTGCTTGCAAGGCAGGTGCAGTGCCACTGAAGTAATCCCTGGCCAATAATCCTATTTTCTTTAGATAATTGCTATTAATTAATTATATTGTTTTGAATTCATCTTCTTATATATACAAATTTATGAATATATTTTACATATATAGTGGTACCTTGGTTCATGAATATGAATCTTTCTACCATTCTGGTTGCAAACCAATTGGGAGAATTGGATCAAATTCAATGGTTGGGTTGGATGCTGACCTTCTAGGAAAACTTGATTTAGTTCTCATCCATTTTGGTTTGCAGTCAAGCATCATGGACAGAATTAAGTTTGTGAACTGAGTACTACTGTATATTTATCTTATTATAAGAAAACTCATAGTCTAGTAGAAAATAAAACTGAAAAAAACTGAACAAGTAGATAAATATCTGGGACTATGGCATGTTGTAGTGATTATTAACCTGTGCCCAAGGTTGGGTCAATACTACTAATAATGTTATATTCTATTTTCATACCTCAGAACAGATCACCAAATTTACAACTATTAAAATGTAGCATATTTTAAAGTATAATATGAAAATATATTGTAATGTCCATGAAGTCAACAAGTTATCAACAGGTTCATGTGGTTTCCCTTGGGTAGGTGGTGTTTATGACAAGTTGTACCCTGTCAGTGACTGCTATGATACAATTATTGTAAGATTGTGCATTAATCATGTTTAACTAATTAAAGCAAAAATTAGGCCCAGGGATTTGGCTCTGTGGTTTTGGCTCCTGCTTTGCAAGCCCAAGGTCCCAAGTTTGATCCCGGTACCAAAAACCAAAACAAAACAAATATAAAACCAAACATCTTTTGTTGATCATTTTGACGGTACATATATGAAGAGTTCCAAATTCAGCAGTGTGATGGGTAAAAATTCCTCAAGTATGGGCTTCTTAGGATGGAAGTTATATTGCTATGAATGTACCAATCCCTTCATTCTAAAATGTTTTCTAGTTTCCTTTCTTTTATAGACAGTGACAAAGTTTATTTGAAAAACTAAAAGTAAAGAATGAAGGAGATACTGGCTCTGGAGAAGTAACTGGGCTGAGTAAAAAAGGAAAAAGCAAGATAAAAGTGTGCCGTGGGGGATGCAGGGAGGGCTATTGTGAGGAAAGCCGCAATAGCCTGTCTTTCACTTTCTTTCTGGTTTTCTGACTCGTGAGTTGTTTGGAAGAACAGAAATATGAGGGCTCACTGGTTATCTTCTAGTAACTTATTTCTAACTTAATTGTGTGCTGGTCAGATAATGTGGTTGCTATGACAATAAAATCCTTTCATATGTAGAGAGACTTGCTTTAGGATCGAGTATGTTCATTCTTTTGAAAATATTTCATATACTCATGCAATGTTTCATATATTCATGGAAGGAAGGTGTGTGTATTCTGCAGTTTTTGAGGCAAGGTTCTATATATCTTCACTAAATTAAGTATGGTAATTTGTGTTATTTAACTTTTCTAGTGCCATAAAGATTTTTTGGGGGGGTTTATCTCTGTATTGATAAGCTTTTCATTATTGGGGTAAAATACCTGAGAGGAGCAATTTAAGAGAAGAAAGATTTACTTTGGCTCATGGTTGCAGTTTTCAGTCTACAATTTGTTCCACTGAGTAAAGCTGAGTTAAGCAAAAAATTATAGCAGAAGGGTGTGTTGGAGGAAAGCTGCTTGCCTCATGGCAGCCGGCAAACACAGAAAGGGAAAGAAAGAGATGAACCAGGGTCCAGTATAGTTCCCAAGGTCATGCTGGTCCTGTTTTTATCAACTCCCAACTATGCCACAGAATTATGATCTCATCAGTGGATTAGTCCACTGGTGGAGTTAGAACTCTCATGCCCCAATAATTTCCTCAAAAGCCCATCAAAAGGCAACTAAGGTTTTTAGCACTTTAGTTTTGAGTCACGTTGAAATCCAAACCAGCATCTTGATCTTTGTATTTGTTTCTTACAGTCACTGTCATAAATTACCACAAGGGGGTGGTTGAAAACCACAGAAAGGTCTTTATTTTCTTATGGTTCCAGAAGGTAGAAATTTGAAATTAAGGTGTTGTCAGGCTCCCTTTGGAAGTGTTAGAAAACTCTATCTTTGCTTCTTCTAGGATTGGATGGCTGTTCATTTCCTAACTTGTCACATTACTCCAATTTCTGCTTTTGTGGTTACATTAGTTCCTTCTCTTCACTATGTTTTGTATAGGTCTCAGTTCTCCCCCTGCATTTCTCTTAGAAGCATACTTGTCACTGGATCTACAGTCTACTTGGATAATCCAGGGATCTCAAGATCTTCATTTAATTATATCTGGAAATTCACAAGTGCCAGGGATTAGGACATGGAACTATCTTTTTGGGGAGCATACCCAGCCCACTTCAGTCCATCAAGATATATGAAGTCAGCTGGGCGTGGTGGCTCATGCCTGTAATCCCAGCACTCGGGAAGCAGAGGAAGGAGGATTGCTGAGTTCGAGACTTGCCTGGGCTACATAGTGAGCTCAGGACCAGCCTGAACTACAAAGCAAGACCGTGTCTCAAAAAAAAAAAAAAAAGATATATGAAGTCATGTATTCTAATGGTGATATATCTTTTATTTCTATCAAGTTTTTATTTCATATATTTGTGGTCATGGTGTTAGAGACACATTTATGATTTTTGTATCTTCCCTGTGTATTGGATATTTTCTTATGCAGCAGCTGCTATCTCTAGGCACACTCATCATCTATGAGTTTATGAGAAATTATCACTTGTCTGAAAAAAAGTTTTTTCACTAAAAAATTTTTTTGTATCCCTAAATGTCCTAAGATCAGAGAATTAAAAAAGTGTGTTTTTACAAAGTCATTAATTAGTATGAGGCCGCATTGTCTAAAATTAAATCATTCCAAGTTGTTGGTAAACTTGTTCTATTAAATACAGTACAGAACAAATTCGGAAAATATATGTAGAGAAGCTCCAGAAAATGTAGAAACTTAAGTACATCAAAGGTAACAACTTCTCACTGCACACTCGCTCAATAAATTCTTCCTACTCAATCTTCCTTGTTCCTAGAATTTGTTCTTCGATTTTAGAGAACATGAACTCAGCGTTTCGGGCATTTAATAGGTTATACTATTTCCCTTACATTATTTGGACCCATATATGTCCTCTATCACTACTATTACTATGCCTGGAGAATGCAAATTTGAGAAAAAATTAAGTTACTTTTCTTTTTTGACCCTGAAGACACACACCTTCAATTTGTAGTCAGATTTTTCAAACAGTGCAGGAAACTTGGCATTAAAAAAGATTTCTGGACTCAGTGTATAGACGAGCTAAAGAACTTTCAAAACATTCGTGAAAGCTGAAGAGTAGCCTAGTGGAAGGAGCCTGGAGCGGAAACCCCAAATTCAATCCTTAGTAAAAGGGTGCAGCGGAGCAAGCTAGGAGTATCTCAGTTGTATTAGTGTATTTCGCCATCCTTGTCATATTCGGTTTTTGTTTACGATTTTGGGTCACAGGGTTGGGGAATGGGTCCGAGAGCAATCCACCCAGCGATTCTGATCCATTTATAATCTGCGCCCCGTCGCCTCTCATCTTCGTCCCCAAGCAGAGGCCGGAGAGACGGAGTCCAGAAACCCGTTAAACTTCAGAAAAACGCTACCAAGTGCTACAGCAGGGGCTCCCAGACTTGCGTGCATTTTCGGGAGTCGCTCCACTCCCGGTCGTCCTGGTAACCGGACAGCGAGGGCGCAGGCGCACATCAAACTTCCTTATCCTTTGGCGCCAGCCCGGGGGCGGGGCGATGAGTGTTCTTCACACTCTATCGCCGCACCCCTTTCAGACCCCGGCACCGAAGACCCGGCAGACCTCAGGCCTATCGCGCAGGGGAGACTTACAGCTCCCGCCCCTTTACGCTCTTCTTTCTCCAGGATCATCCTTCGCACTACGTGCCCTCCTGGCCTCTCCGCCTGCGCCTTTCCAACCTCCTGTTGGAAGCTGCCGTGAAATGTCGTGAGCAGCCCTACTGCTTTACGGCTGCCTCTCCCAGGACGCGATCTCCGGAGCGCCCACCGCCACCAGCCGGCTCTCCCAGAGAATCGGCCCGACTGAGAGCGAGACACTCGGCGCGTCGCTGCCCTTTTCGCAGCGCCCGACCCGGTCCCCGGCGATGTGAGCTCCAGCCAGCCGCGGAGCCCCCTGGCCCGGGGTTCAGACGGGCGGCAGGTGCCTGTGAGGCGGTCGGTTGCCGGGGGCCAGCAGGATGGAGGAAAGCATGGAGGAAGAGGAGGCGCTCATCTACGAGGCGATGATGGACGACCAGAACCACAACAACTGGGAGGCCGCCGTGGACGGCTTCCGGCAGCCCCCACCGCCCCCCTCGTCGATCCCCGTCCCTGCCTGTGAGTCTCCGGGCGGGCAGCTGCTGGCGGTGCCCGCGGTCTCCGTGGACAGGAAAGGGCCCAAGGAGGGGCTCCCAATGGGGCCGCCGCCACCGCCGGACGCCAACGGGGTGATTATGATGTTGAAGGGCTGCGACGCGGCCGCCGCCGTGGCTAAGGCGGCCACCGCCCCCACTCCCAGCCCCAGCTCTACCATCAACATCAACACCTCCACCTCCAAGTTCTGTGAGTCCAGCTTTTCCTCCGCAGCCTTGGCTCTCTCCTCCCTACCCGGACGCCGAATCCACCCCTTCTGGGGCAGCCCCGCTTCCTTTGTTTCAGGCCTGGGTCTCCTCTCCTTTCCTCCTCTTCTCGCCCCCTCCCCGTCTGTGTGGTGTCTCGCCAGTGCAGAGCGGCCCTGGCTTCTTGTATTACCTGGCTTGGTGCGCACGCAGCCCCAAATTCAGCCACAAACGCGATCCTTTTCACAGCTGGCTCTCTCTCAGCATTAGGAAGCTCTTTTCTCTTCGTCCCCCTTAAAGTTTCGCCCTCAAAGGTGAGGGAAAAATAAGACTGCCAGAGTTTCGTTAGGGAAAGGCCTTCAGTATAAGTGGTCAGAGAGAGAGAAGAAACTTGGCAACTCGTGTTCTTGTGCTGTTACCTAGTCTTAAATCAGGACTTTGAAAGGTGATCTATTATCTACACTTGTTCTTTGCTTTCTCTGTACACTTTTGCATCCTAGCGGAGGGAGCTGTGATATCTGTTTGAAAACTGATGTGTAGCGTTATTTTTCATAGCCGCTGTTCATAAAAATAAGCAACCCTGCATGGGTCCAATTCCAGGGTTTTGTTGCATGTTTTTTCATTATGTTGTGATTTATCTTAACAGTTGCAGGCAAAAAGAATCACGTCCAAAACTTGTTTGTGATCTGTTCCAGGGCTTTCCATGGCTATGGGGAAAAAAAATAAAAGTGCCTCCTCCCATGGTGGGATTCTCTGCAGTGATGTGAATTCGACCGTGACAGCTAGGGGTTTTTCTGCTTATTAACTTTTAAATTCTGAATGGCATCTTGTAAAGCAACTGGAGATTTCTTTTCAAATTACTGATTTTATCAAGCTATGCCAGGAGTTGACTGCTTAGCTGTGCAGAGAAAATAGTACGTGCCTTGACATGGATAGGTAGTCACAGCTTTACACAAAAATTTTTTTTTTATGGAAACAGTGCATAACTTATTTGTTTTCAAGATCCGGCTTTAGTCAGACACTGATGTGCAGGTGTGGTTGGTAAGATTTGCATACATGGAAATACCATTTATATAGTGTAGTTTGTGTGTTGAAGTCTGTGTTGTGAAACTAGACTGTACAAAGTGGCAAAGTGACTTGTGTAAATGCTATAGCCAGCTTGTGTTTAAACAAAGTTTGTTAGAAGAATGAAAAAAGTATTTGAGGGAAGAAATGAGTGAAACTGAGAACAAAAGAATTTACCAAAGTAAAAGATAGGTCCTTGAAAAGATAATAAGCTAGGCAGACCTCAGAGAAGATTGATCAGCAAGAAAGGGTACAGTATAAACAAGGGAAACATGGAAAATGAGGAACACAGAGCTTTCAAAAACAAGTTATTATTGTGTGTCAGTAAATTTGAAAGTCTACTATAATTCTTAGAAAACTTAGCAACTTTGAAAATTGGTGTGAGAAGAAAGAGCTCAAGGTAATATTTAATAAATTGAAGTAGTATTGTTAAAGACTTCATTTGAAGGGCTGGGGATTTAGCTCAGTGGTTCCAGCGACTGCCTTGCAAGTGTAAGGTCCTGAGTTCGATCCCCAGTAACCACATGCTCATGCCCACCAGCAGTCAGTACTACAAACCACAGTGGTGGGTGTGGTGGCTCATTCCTGTCATCCCAGCACTCGGGAGGCAGAGGTAGGAGGATTGCTGAGTTTGAGTCTTGTCTGGGCTATATAGTGAGCTCAGGCCAGCCTGAACTACAAAGCGAGACCCTGTCTCAAACAAAACAAAACATAACACTTCTTTTGAAAACTCTGGATCCAGATGTACTGATACTGACTCATGTGAGTGAGCTCTATCAAACTTAACTGACACTTAGTTCCTTCTTATATGTCGAAAATAGAAAAAAATGCCAAACTTATTTTATGAGATTAGTGATGTCTTAATTCTTTTTTTTTGAGACAGGGTCTCGCTTTGTAGTTCAGGCTGGTCCTGAGCTCACTATGTAGCCCAGGCAAGCCTTGAACTCAGCAATCCTCCTGCCTCTGCCTCCCGAATGCTGGGATTACAGGTGTGAGCCACCAAGCCTGGCACTGTGGTATGTGATATGGATTGCTGGTGGGCGTGAGTCTCCACGCCCAACATTATATGTGGTCACCAGGGATCGAACTCAGGACCTTGCACTTGCAAGGCAGGCGCTGGAACCTCTGAGCTAACCCTCTGGCCCGATGTCTTAATTCTTAAACTAGATAGAAGTATAGGTGTGTTTCACTTACTAGCATGGAAATGAAAATCTGACACAGTGTCAGTTCATCAACTACAACTCCGTCTTAAAAGAATCATGATCCATAGCTTGTCCTAGGTCTGTCAGGATGATTGATTCAACTCAAGGTAATTTTTCTAATGGAAGAAAGGAGAAAAATTATGATTGTCTCATTTGATAAATCTAGCACCTATTTATGATAAAAGTTATTGGCAAGCTAGGAGTACAAGATAACTAGATGAAAATCATTATCAAAAATGTACTGGAAATAATTACAGTTAGTGGAGGAATGAGAGTATGACTATGATTTACTGAGAGGAACTATTTTCCCCAGTACTAGGAATTGAATTCAGGACCTTGTGCTTGCCAGGCAGGTATAGTGCCACTGAGCTAAAACCCCAGCCCAACCTAAAAATTTATGGCAGGTGGAATAAAATTTGGGAAGTTTTAAAATTACTCAATTTTAAAGATTCATTTTTGGGACTGGCTTGTCTTATCAGAAGTTAAAGTAATATTTCAAAACTATACTAATCACAGCTTGTGTAAGTGAAAGAACTGGTATAAGTGCAGAGGTGCAAATTAGAGGTCAGGGAAATATAAGATAAGTAAATCACTGGAGAGAGGAAAATGGCTATAAACAGGATGGACACTGATTGAATCACAAGCCTAAATGTGAAAAGAAAAAAACTAGAGTTATAAAAAATGTTGAAACTCTTTCCTTATGGACAGGTGAGGACTTCTTAATGACTCAAAAGTTTATACAAGTTAAACTATTGACTTTTATTATATAAGAGTTACAGTTTTTCATTCAGCAAAAGGTGAAATAATGAGAGAAAAATATTTAGTGCCTACAATTGGCAAAGGGTTGCTATTTGACTAGGGCAGACACTACAACAATAACAGGGCAGCAACCTCTAGAAAAATAGGCAAAGGGTATTAAATAGTTCACAAAATAGGGAAATTTAAACATGAGACACAAATGTTATTAAACAGATGTGCAAATTGAATGCCTTTTCTCTCTTAGTGCCAAGTGTAGGTGGGTATTGGAAGTGCCATACTTTCTTGCAGGAATAACAGGGTAGTGGGCTTGTGTGCTGCTGAGATTGACAGAGTCTCTGTGGACCAGATAATGGAAGACGGCAGAGTGCTGATGTAGCCCTGAACCAAGGTAGTAAAGGTATTACTGGCTTGTGAGATAAAAGCAGCTTTTGGTGATCTCTGTTTTTGAAGTATAGAAAACTTGATGGTTATATATTGGTAGGAGCAGTGCTGTTTTGTCCTAGTGATGAGGTTGTATCTGGAACAGCAGTTAAAGTTGGAGTCACCACTAGATGTGATTAATGATAATCATCTACAGTCTTTCTCTCAGACTCACTCCTCTTCAGCCGTATTGATACTGGAGTGTCATAACAATCACCATCATGTCTTTGAAGTCAGTGTATCCTCTATAGTTTGCTGAGGGATGTGCTGTTTGTCATTTTGATATGATGGGACATATGTAGGGGGTTCTAATGTGACCCTGCTTCCATAGGTCAGGAAGCTGAATTACTTCCTGTGTGATCCTGAGCAAGACCGTGGATATACTGGGGACATTTTGAAATGGATTGAAGCTAAAATGCGATGTGTAGAACCTTTCTTCTGCTTTTGTTCCATGGACTTTTTGTCTAAACAGATTCCGTCCAGGTATTGCTTGGCTCTTGACTGACTGCTCAAGCTAGACTTCTCATTGTTTTTTCCTGCTCTCATTGTACATAGTACAATGAGATCCAGTAGTACCATAATGTACTGCCTCTCTGTTCTTCCTAAGGACACCATGAGTAACTAGCAACAGAGATCCAAGCCATTCTGGTAACTACCCTAGCTCCACTGCCTATTAAAGTAATCATGCTTATGCTGGCCGTGGTGGCTCATGCCTGTAATCCTAGCACTTGGGAGGCAGAGGCAGGAGGATTGCTGAGTTCCAGGCTTGCCTGGGCTGCATAATGAGCTCAGGGTCAGCCTGAACTGCAAAGTGAGACCCTGTCTCAAAAAAACAAAAATCATGCTCAGTTTACACCTAGGAGAAGCTTCTGTGTATCCTTTGTTACTGTGGAAATTGAATGATCCCACTGAAAGCAGAAAGGCCCTTTGAATGCCATTATTGCATCTTATTTTTTTCTTGCGGTACCAGAGATCAAAGTTGGGCCCTTATGCTTGCAAGGTAGGTCTGGTGCCATGTGTATTGCCTGTCTTTAACCCAAAACTGTAATGTACAATTACCCTAGTTTATTAAAGCATAATAGCATGCTCCTCACCAATATACTTTTTAATCCCAGGGCGCAGTTCATGAGTGTGTGTGCAGGTTAGATGTGATAAACCCACTGCTACCATTCCTGTCTTCATAATTCTAGTCTCATTTCCGGGTAAGAAATTTCCTGAGTAAGAATATTTTGGTGTCCTGACTTTCTCTTTGCCTTCCTTCTCTAGTTCTGGTTTTTCATTTTCTTCTCTTTTCTGTCTTTGCCCATTTCCTTCTACACCTTTTGTCCCACCCCCCCACCCCCCGCGCCCATCATAGACTACTAAGTTAGGTGAAATAACAGGCAATCAGACAGGGCTGTACTTCGACTTCAGTGCAGAAGATAAGAACACATTAAAACTGTGGCTGGAGGTGCATCTGTCGAATGCCAAGCCTCCAGATAAAGACAGAATGACCAGGCCTACACACCTCCCCAAGGGATAAGCAGTAAATTAAAGTTGTATTATAATTGGTATGATCTGGTCCAATAAAGTCTAGATAGAAATCAGTCACCTCAGTGGGTGACCAGGACCTGATCCACCTGTACTGAAAAAGAACTTTGTTCTGTCTATGTCCCCTTGCTACATGACCTGCCTCCTCATTGGATCAACATTACCTCAGCAGTTATACTTGTAATCTTGGTTGATCATGGTTTTGACCCACATACCCACCTCATGATTTTGCTGTGTAAGACTTCTCTGGAAGTGGGGTCCACAGCAACCCACTTTCAGGTCTCCTCTGATCTCTCAGGAACTAGCTCTGTAAATTTTTTATTTTTCCTTCATTCTTCAAAATTGAATTCATTCTTCAATTTTGGAAAACATGAACATGGCATATCTGACATCTAGCAGGTTGGGAAGTAATATTTCCTCTGTTTACCTCTGCTTATACTTAGTACAGTGTACCTGTGTTAGGTGTGTGGTTTGATGAGTTTTGACTCATGTACAGTAGTTGGTCAGGGATTTGATTTTACTTTGTGTACTGGCCAGTGAAAAGCTTGCCATTACTCTTATTACTGGATGGTGACAAGCTGGGAGACTCCTGGGTCACAGACTGGAAGGTACGATTTACAGCACAGCAAACAGCATAAGAATGAACATATTTGCATAAATTTCCCTTTCCAAGTCCCATGTGGATGACATAACTATAAAACAAGGTGGATGTTCTCTTAATGGGCTTGTGCTGCAGCTAAAGAACACTGAGTTTGGGGAACTCATTGCTTTTGTTTTGTTGGAACAGGGTCTGTGGTTTAGAATTGTCTTGAATTCACTGTGTAACCTGTTGGGCTTGAGCTTTTTGCCCTCCTCCTGACTCAGCCTTCTTTTATAGAAAGCTGTAAACAACTCTGTTCCTTGTTTAGGGAGAGAAGTTATCTCATTTTTCAAGGTTACCAGGTGCAGAAAGTCCAGGTGGATTGCTCCAGGCTTTGCATTCTTGGCAAATTTAGACCTGTAGGATTGTGTGAGCCTGGAAGAGGACTGTCTTTTCAACAGTAACTACTTCATTAATGAAGAGATGAAGCCAAGTGTGATGGTACACTCCTGTAATTCTAATCCCAGCACTCTGGGAAGCTGAGGCAGGATGATTGCAAGTTTGAGCCCAGGCTGGGTAACATAGTGACTTAGGAGGCATCTTATGTTAAAATTAAAAAAACAAAAACAAAAACACAGGCCAAGGATGTATCCCAGTGCAAAGGCCCTAGGTTCAATCCTTAGTATATTCCACCACCATGGTCTTTTGCCAAGGAGCTGAAACATTTCCATTACTCTAAATCGTGTATCATGTTTCTTTGTAGTGCAAACCCCTGCCTCATCCCAGACTCCACTGATCTATTTTCTGTCAGTAGAGGAATTCATATAAGTAGAATCATAATAGTCTGTATTATTTTGTGTTTGGCTTCATTCTCATACCTAGCTTTTGAGATTATTCCTTGTTCTTTCATATATCAGTTATTTTATTCCTTTTTATGGTTGAGTATTACTCATCTAGTCATTTGAATTGTTTTCAGTTTTGGCTTTTATGAATAAATCTGCTCTGAACAGGCATGCACGAGGTTATGTGGACATAGACGTAGATACCTACAGGCAGACTTCTTGGTCACGTATTAGTTGTGTGTTTGCCTCTGTGGTGAACTATCCGATGATTTTCCCCAGTGGCTGCACCATTGGACCCCCCTCCATGCCCCCACAGGGATCTGTGGCAGGACTAGTTGCTCCAAATACTTACTGGTGCTTTTGCCGCTCAGGCTCAGCAGATTCTTTCTCTGTGCTGTCAGCCTTTTAAGTGCTAGCCTTCCTGGAGGGCAAGGGGTAGTACTTCGTTCTGGTTTCATTTGGCATTTTTCTTGCACACGTGCCCTTTGGCTTTTTCATTGATTTCTGCTTTTATGAGAGTCTGTTCAGAACTTTTTCTCATTTCTTGGGTTTGTCTTACTGTGTAAAGAATTAATTGTCAATTTTGAAAATATGTTATGTCAGATACATGTAGTATGGATCTTTTCTCTGTGGCTTTGTCTTTTTCCTTAAGTGTCTTCCAAAGAGCAGATGTTTTTAAATTTTGGTATTAATTTAGCAATATTTTCTGCTTTGTGCTTTTCATTCCTAAGAAATGTTTGCTACCCCACATTCAGGAAGTTTTTCTCTTATATTTTCTTGCAGAAATTTTACGGTTTGAACTTTTATGTTTAGCTTCTGTGACCTGAGTTAGGAGTTGATGTGTGTGTATACTTGTGAGATGAGGAATGAAGCTTTTGTTCCAGCTGAGTGTCCAGTTCTGTCAGAACTATATGTTGAAAAGACTACCCTTTCCTTACTGAAGTACTTCAGCAGCTTTGTAAAAAGTTGCAGACCGTATGTGAGCTGCAGTTATGTTCCATCCCTCATTTGGTATATTGTGCTTAGAATTGTTGTCTTCTTCGTCGTCATTGTCGTCATCTTCATCGTTGTTTCCTTCTCCTTCTCCTTCCCCTTCCCTGTCTTCTTTCTCTTTCTCCTTTTTTCTTTCTCTTTCTCTTCCTTTTCCCCTTCCTTTTCCTCTTTCTCTTCTTCCCCATTTTTCATCATGCCAAAGTTTATTTGAAAAAGTAAAAGTGAAGAGTGGGGAGAAACTGACATTACTTTCTGTAACTTTTAGAATGATTTTGTTTCTGATTTTTATTGATTGATCCAGTATCTGTAAGTATTAAGACATCCCTTGAGGGCAGCCAGGCTGCTCTTTGGTCCTCCCTTCAGTGAGATAATTGTTTTCATTAACCTTTCAGCTGTCGACAGGCTGGACAGCCCATTCCGTGGTCTGTCTCTCTGATTTCTGTCAGAGCTATCGTATCAGTTGGCCAGATTGTTTTCTCTAAGAATTTCATTCAAATGTCTGCAGAGACCGTTTTAGTAACTCTGCTGCTGCATGTGTGCACTAACACAACTGTGTTTTCCACTCGTGGCTGTTGTCATCATTGCTTTTAAACTGTTATGTTAGACACCCAAAACTAGCTTCCTAGTTTTTGAGAGATCACTTCCTGTAACTACCTGAGACTTTCCGTAGTGCTTCATCAGGCATATTTCAATGCAAGAAACTGCAGCAACAAGTCATTCCGTACTGGGAAGTAGGTGCTTTACAAATTATTGGAAAGTTTGGAGAGGTAGAAGCCAGTGAGGTGGCTCCCAACGCTGTGTTCTAGAGACAAGGCTGGTGTCATCACTGCTGTAGATCATCTCCCTTTTCCCTAACTATAGTGGCCAGGCACCGAAATGTGGAATTTGCCACAAACTTGTGCCTCTTCTTTGCAGAACCATCAGTGACAGTATGTTCTTTGCTTGGATTTGGCCTTGCAGAGCTCAAGTGCATTTTCTTGGTGGAATTTGGAAAGTGTAATTTTTGGTTTCACTTCCCATTCAATATTAGTCAGATGTCTATGAAAGTAACTCCAGAATTCAGGGCATTACATAACTACAAAGGTTCATGCCTTGCTCCTGTTACATTAGTGGCTGAGAGTTGGCTGTTACTCTTCTTATATCATCTGATTGTGAAGAGCAGGCAGCTCTTTTCTGAATCCTGCCATTCTTGGCAGATGCAAGGAAGAGAATGGCAGAGGCACAGCGTGGCTTTTAAAGCTTCAGCTCTGGTTTGCACAGCTGA
>PVIC010040187.1:0-16766 GCA_004025085.1 Thryonomys swinderianus | reverse complement strand
GACCACTTCCTCTGCTTCTGTCAGGTCTTCCTAACCTCTTCCTGTTCCCATGAGGGTATGACCATTTCTGAGTCCCCAGCTCTATGTCCTTCCTGTTCTTTGAGCAGAGCTGGGCAAACATCTTGGATTTGAACTCGGAACCCTCCCACCTCAGCCTGCCAAATGCTGGGGCTTCAGGCATACACCGTCGCTCCAGGCCTGGAAGTATACTTTTAAATAAGGCCAGAAGTGTGACAGTGATTAGGATGTGGAGAATCTGTCAAGGCTAGAGGGGGGTGTTCATCCCCCTGAGGTACACGACTGGGAAACAGGCCACTTGGGAACACAGCTTCCTACTGCAGTTACAAGAAGACCCAGATCTTTTGGCACCGGCACCATGGACACCCTGGAGGAGGACAGAGCTCAGTCTGGCAGAAAAGGAACATGAGCTCTGTGTGCCACAAGTGCCACATTCCAGTGGGGAGGCTGGGGCAGGAAAATCTCTGTGAGTTCAAGGCCAGTGTGGGCTGCGTAGCAACTTAGCGAGGCCTCATCTCAAAATAAAATCTCACGGGGCCAGAGATTTAGCTCAGTGTTTCCAGCGCCTGCCTCCCAAGCGCAAGGTCCGGAGTTTGATCCCGGTAACCATGTACAATGTTCGGCGTGGTGACTCACGCCTACCAGCCATCAATACCACATATCACAGTGCCGGGCGTGGTGGCTCACACTTGTAATCCCAGCACTTGGGAGGCAGAGACAGGAGGATTGCTGAGTTAGAGGCTTGCCTGGGCTACATAGTGAGCTGAGGGTCAGCCTGCACTACAAAGCGAGACCCTGTCTCAAATAAATAAATAAATAAATAAATAAATAATAAATAAATAAATAAATAAAAAAAATAAAATCTCAGAATGGCTGTGGTGTCACTCAGTGAGCGCCGTAGGGTGGAGCCAGCATTGAGCAGCCAAGGACTGGTGCTTCCTCCTTGATCTTTAAATCTTTTGTTTTAATTGTTTTTTTTTTTTTAGACTGGGTCTCATTTTGTAGTTGAGGCTGGCCCTGAGCTCACTATGTAGTCCAGGCAAGCCTCGAACTCAGCAATCCTCCTGCTTCTGCCTCCTGAGTGCTGGGATGACAGTCGTGAGCTACCACGCCCAGCATTGTGGTATGTGGTATTGATGGCTGGTGGGCGTGAGTCACCACACCCCGTATTGTTGTATGTGGTTATGGGGGATCAAATAAGGGATTTTGCAGTTGTTAGGCAGGTGCTGGAAATACTGAGCAAAATTTCCAGCCCTTTAATTTATTTACTTTTTTTGGTTAGCTTTACTTGATTATTTCAACTTTGAGGATTGAACTATTTGAGGATTGAACTCAGGGTCCTTGCCTTTGCCAGGCAGGTGTGGTGCCATTGAGCTACATCCCTGGCCCTTTTGTTGGTTTTGTGAGAACAGGTCTCACTACATAGCCCAGAGTGGCCTTGAACTCCGCGGAAGATCCTCCTGAGGCTGGGATCACAGGCGTGCCCTAGCATGCCCAGCTCCCTGTTTTTTTTTTTGAGACAGGGTCTCGCTTTGTAGTTCAGGCTGGCCTTGAGCTCACTATGTAGCCCAGGCAAGCCTCTAACTCAGCAATCCTGTCTCTGCCTCCCGAGTGCTGGGATTACAGGTGTGAGCCATCATGCCCGGCACTGTGGTATGTGGTATTGATTGCTGGTGTATGTGGTTACTGGGGATTAAACTCAGGACCTTGCGCTTGCAAGGCAGGTGCCGGAACCACTGAGCTAACCCTCCGGCCCTCCCAGCTCCCTGTTTAAATCAATGTAGTTTCCTTCCCCAAGTAAAAGATTCTGTCAGCCTTTCGCTATCCTGAGATCAAAGTGAGAAGCAGCATCTCATGGGCTGTCTAGGACCCATGGATGATGAGGCTACGGGTCAGGACAGGTGTCGGGCTCTGCCTGGGACTACCAGGCACCTTTCTGGTTCTGGGACCCAGCTGGAGCCTGTGCGTGGCCTCTGCATGGAGGAGACACAGCTGTGCCCACCATGTCCTGGCGCCTCACCCATCTGCCCAACTGTGAGTGCCAAGGAACTGGGGGGTCAAAGCCAGGGCTGGAGCCTCTGGGGAGCTCCTGGAGAGGGTGGGTGTTGGGGGTGGGACCTTAGGCAGGGAGGTTCCAGAGTTGCTTCACTGACACCACAGTGGGCTAGTCACCATGCTGGACATTACTCACGTCGACCGGTCTTGTTTGTTTGAGACAAAGCCTTACAACGTCGTAGCCCAGGCTGGCCTCACTTTCGCAGAGATCCTCTTGCCTCAGCCTCCTAAGTGCTGACACACAGGCATTGGCCAACCCTGTCCGGCACCACTGAGTTTATCTGGGAACAGGCTGCCAGCAGCAGCGGCAGCGGCAGCGGCAGCGGCAGCAGAGCTCCCGCACTCAAACGAAGGCCCTGCTGTTCACTGACAGGAACCCAGGCTGGTCTCAGGCTCCAGGGAGACTGCAATGCAGTGGACGAGCATGCGCGGGAGAGGAGGCCACCGCACCGCCCATCCTGGCCGTGGCTCCAGGACTTGTGTGTTGGGCGACCTGTGCACTGAGCCACCGTCCTCTGCGAGCTGTGGACGGCCCCACCCCACCGCGTGCAGCCCGCAGGTCCAGTGCGCGTGCGCAGCGCACCCGCCGCTCCGGGCGCTGTTTAGTCTGAGGGTAATGAGCGCAGGCGACCTGATTCCACAAACTAGGTCACCGCTGTCCTGGCTCCGCGGCCACCCGTCCCCGCCAGCCGGATTAGTGCTGACTGTGCCGTGCTGAGGAGCCGCGGCGGGTCACCACCCCACACTGCCCTCCCCACGGAGTGAGTGAGGGGCCGGGAGCGCTTCGCTTTCCACCCACCACCCACCCTGAGCCTGGCGGCTCTCAGCCTTGTTTGTTTCCCAGCACACTGGGGACTGGACGCAGGACCTGGGCCGGAGCTCCATCCCTAGGCCATTATTTTCTTTCTTTTTTGAGACAGGGTCTCGCTTTGTAGTTCAGGCTGGCCCTCAGCTCACTCTGTAGCCCAGGCAAGCCCCGAACTCAGCAATCCTCCTGCCTCTGCCTCTCGAGTGTTGGGATTACAGGCGTGAGCCACCACGCCCGGCACTGTGCTATGTGGTATTGATGGCTGGTGGGCATGAGTCACCGCGCCCAGCACTGTATGTGGTTGTCGGGGATCGAACTCAGGACCTTGCGCTTGTGAGGCAGGCGCCGGAAGCACTGAGCTAAATCTCCGGCCCCCTAGGCCATTAATTTCTGTTGAAATGGGGTCATGTTATGTTGCACAGGCTGGGCTGGAAATGGCGACCAGCCTGCCTCAGCCTCCCAGCATGCAGGGATATGATGGGGTGTGGCACGTGCCTGGCCTAAACTCGAGCAATACCCAACCGCTTTCCTAGTTCTTATTTTGCTGTCAACTCTTGTGAGATAGGGTTCCACTTAGTGACGGAGAGCAGTACTCGCCACGTGGTACTCGGCAAGGCATTCAGCAGGGACCCTGAGCCCCTGGAGTCCTCCAGGTCCCCTCAGATGAGGCACCCCACCTGTGCAGGACAGGGGGGATGGGAAGGGACTGAGAAGTCCTGGAGGGCACAGGGGTGGAGACTTGGGTCTGCCAGCTTTGCCCTCTCTCCCTCCTGGTTTCTTCTTGCTCTTTTCTTCTCTGCAGCACTGGGATTGAACCCAGGTCTTGTGTGCTGAACTGCATCCCCAGCCCTTTAAGAATTGTACACCTGTCAACCCAGCACTCGGGAGGCAGAGGCAGGAGGGTTGCTGGGTTCGAGGCTTGCCTGGGCACCATAGTGAGCTCAGGGCCAGCCTGACTACAAAGCGAGCCCCTGTCTCAAGAAAGCAAAGAAAACAAGAACAACGAGAATTGCTTTTTGTTTTAAGCCCAGGTCTCATTAAGTCACTGAGGTGCAGGGGCTGGCTAGAAATTTTCGATCCCACCACCAGAGTCCTGGGAGGAGGAAACCTTGGTGGTGGCCTGTGCTGGTCCAGGGCAGGGTCCCCCAAACTCTGTGTCCCTCTGCGCAAGGCTCATGAGGACACCCACCAGGGATGGTGTAAGTCTGGAATCCTAGCACTTGGGAGGCTGAGGCAGGAGGATTGCAACTGGGAGCCCAGCTCAACTGCCAGACCTGGGAGGGTTCTGGGACTTCCTTGGGGCTACCTGAAGGGAAAGGCCCGGAAATATCCCCTCCTGCAGCCAGCAGCAACCCCATCTGAGCCTGACAGGGAGACAGGAAATTCCAGACCCCAAGGCCGTGCATTCCTACCTGATTGGCCTCAGATTGGAAGTTCTGTGAAAGGCTTGTTTGTCTAACTGGCCTCTGCGCAAATCAATCTTTCATGGCTGCTCCCGGGGAAGATCACCTTGGGTCAGAGGTCAGAGGTCACCACGGTTCTCAAATGCTGACCCCCTTGGCCAGAGCTCCAACGAGGGCAATTACCCAGCAATTAGCGGGGACAGCGGTAAGGGGCTCAGAGACTAATTGGGAAAACGAGTACAGCCTGTGTAATGAGGTTCCCAGAGCCTTCATCCTAAGGCCCAGACCCTTCTTGACTTCTTATTTTGAGACCAGGCCTTGTCAAGTTGCTCAGGATGACCTCAGACTCGGGACACTCCCGCCTCAGCGTCCCAGCACGTGGGGATGCCAGGTGTGCACCGTCTAACCAGGCCGTACAGAAACTACTGTCCCCCGGGGATAGGAGGACTTCTGCACTGCGCCGTCTGTGAACCGTGCCTTGGTGGCCAACAACAGGACGGCTCTGTTCACCCTCTGAGTGGGCCCTGAATCAGCCGCCGCAGTTTCTAGCTCAGCTAACATGTGCTCTGCCCGCTGTTCTTTCATTCACTGGGGATAAAACCCAGGGTTTTGCATATTAGGTATCTGAGTTCTTAGGACAGATTCAGAAGAAATCCTTCCATTAGTATTTGTTTCTCTTGTCCTTTGTGAACCAAAGATTCTCAGCCATTCTCCAATTCCCTCCTTCCCTCGTCTTTTCCCTCCTCCTTTGCTCTCTGGGTGATTTTTACTTTTGCACAGTGGTCTCACTCATGGGGACACAGCACGTCTCTTTCTTTCTCCACTCCCCCCAGCCATCTCTCGGTCCCTTCCCTCCGGAGAAAGGCCTGTCTCCCTACTTCCTGTGGTCTGTCTTGTTTTGCTCTTGATTTATGCTCTGGCTTGGTCTCAAGGAGCACCCGTTTCCCTACAGATGACTCGAGTTTATCCTTCAGAGACAGCATCTCGCTATGTAGTCCACAGACTGACTGTCGGCCAGGCTGGCCCCGAACTTGCTGTGATCCTCCTGCCTCACCTCCCTGGGGCCCAGCGGAGTAGGTGCTGTCCTTGAAGTCACAGCTGTGTGCTGAGATGGCTTCCAGTCAGTGCGTCCTTTTTTGTGGCTTCTGTGGTCCGTGAGTCACCTGGAAGCCTTTGCAGGGCAGAGAGCCAGGGCGCCTGCTCTTTCTGGGGTCCCCAGCAGTCTGGTCCTCATCTGGACAGAGAGAGGTCGGGTGTGTGGAGGCCAGGGCGAGGCACCGGGCTGCAGGACTGTGGGGATAGCTGGCTCTGACTGCCACGCAGAGCCCGAGTGCTTCCGTGGCACAGGCAGGGCATGGTGGCCAAGGTCCCAAGCTGTGCAGGGGGAGCAGTACGGGAGCCAGAAGGATCAATAGAAATGTCTCCAAAGCAGGGGGGACTGTGGTTGCCACCAGGCCCTGGGAGAGCACCTGCAGGTGACAGCAGAGACGGGTCTAGGGCTTCTGCTGCAGTGGCTCTGTTCAAGTCACAGTAGGCAGCACATGTGTGTGTGTGTGTGTGTGTGTGTGTGTGTGCGTGCGCGTGCGCATGTGGTGAGGAGGCTCTTAGAGACATGAGAGCTGCCAGGCATGGTGTGCACGTCTGTCATTACGGCATCCAAGAGGCTGAGGCAGGAAGGTCTCTGAGTTGGCAGCTAGTCTGGACTACATAGCGAGACCTTGTCTCAAAAGTTTACAACAGGGCCGGAGGGTTAGCTCAGTGGTTCCGGCGCCTGCCTCGCAAGCGCAAGGTCCTGAGTTTGATCTCTGGTAACCACATATAATGCTGGGCGTGGAGACTCACGCCCACCAACGATCAACACCACATACCACAATGCCGGACGCCGTGGCTCACGCCCGTAATCCCAGCACTCGGGAGGCAGAGACAGGAGGATTGCTGAGTTTGCGGCAGCTTGCCTGGGCACCATAGTGAGCTCAGGGCCAGCCTGAACTGCAACGCGAGACCCTGTCTCAAAAAGCAAAAAAAAAAAAAAAAAAAAATAGTTTACAAGGAGCTACAGAGGTGTTTTGAGTAGGGAGAGAATCAGATACAGCAATTTTCATTCAACAAACTTCCTGAGCAGCCGTGACGTGACGGGTGTTGCGCTGGTGAGACGAGTAAAGGGTCAGAAACCTGCTTCCTGTGTAGCAGCGGGGACCGAGCTGCCTCCCCAGCATTTTCTGGTTTCCATTTTGACTCAGGGTCTCGCTAAGCTGTCCAGGCTTGACTGGAACTTGCGATTCTCCTCCCTCGTACCCCCAATGTTCTGGGCAGACAGGTGTGCACCGTCGCACCCGGCTGGAGCGTGAGTTCATTTCTGTGTCCGAGGGAGCGCTGAGCCCCGGGGCTGGCTGACGTGCTGTGGACAGCCTCTGCTCTGCCTGGACGCGTGTGGATGTCGCTGCCCCGAGAGGCAGCCGCGTGGCCCTGGGCCTGCAGGTGTGGTGTGGCCTCCGCTCCCTGCCTGCACGGTGACTGAGCCGGGGAGTCGTCCGGCGACCCAGGACACTCTTGCGACACTGAGCTTACACAAAGAGGCTGCTGTGCGGCACCAAGCCGCAGGGTACAGTGCGACAGCAAGCAGAGGACCCACTCGGTCTGGATGTCACCCACGGCTCCCGAGTTGGCCAGAGAGGGTGATGCCACCGGGCTTCGGGGCACCGTACACATCTGTCACTGGCCAGAGAGGCCTTAAGGGGCCATGTGCCAGGCTGAGAAGGGACAGAAAAACCGCACAAAGTGCTTAGCCAGTGGGCAGCTCCCATCAGCGCGGCCTCCTCACTGACCTCTCGAGGGGCCCTGGTCCTTGGAGGCAGCTGTGGCCCCAAAGCTGGCCAGCACGCAGTCTGTATCAGGCCTTTTCATCCCTTCTGCAGTGCTGAGGACTGAGCCCAGGGTCTTCACACTGAGCTGCATCCTGGCTCTTGAATTTCTGAGATGGGGTCTCGCTAAGTCCTCCTGCCTCAGCCTCCCAAAGGGTCAGGATGACAAGTAGGCATCATCACTCCCATCTCTGAGTCCAGATTTCTGACACCACCCGCCTAAGTAACAGCACTGACTTCCGCAGCACAATCCTGCGCATGCCACAGTGCCGTGATGTTACTGTGTGGCTCACAGGCGAGGAGTCTGCCACAAGCACAGCAAGGTCACTCCAGAATTCAAGACAGAACAAACCCAACTGGCCCAAACTCTACATTGAGTTGAATTTTAAATATATTTCACTTAGGGCAAGGGATAGTGGTGCACACCCATCATCATCCCAGCGCTGGAGAGGCTGAGGCAGGAGGGTCCCATCCCAGGTTTGAGCCCAATCTGGGTAACTTAATGATTTAGTGAGACCCTGTCTCACAGTAGAACGTGAAAAAGGTTGGGGACACAGAGGCATGGCATCCCCAGCACCATTAGAGGGAGGAGACTTAGATACATATACCCAGGGTGAGATCATTTAGGCCCGGGGAGCTGATGCAGGGCTAGCCCTGCTGATGTCTTGTTCTCAGTCTCAGGTTTCTGAGACTGTGTGGACAAAAATGTCCTGCTGCATGCTCTGGTCTGAGCCCGGCTCCCCACTGGTGGACTTGGCATCCACGGGGCAGGGAAGGGGATTTAGGATGTCGCAGATCTGGTCCCCACGATGGGTTCCCAATGTGCTTGAACCCACCCCCAGCAGGGAATGGGGCTGGCAGTCTGAGCAGGGGCTCAGGAGGCCTCGACCTGGCTCCATCCAGCCCCAGGCCACAGTTCAGCGTATGCAGAGCTCTTCCAGGAGACAGGCCAGGCCTAGGGGAGACAGCACACGCTTCTCTGCAGTCCAAGCCATTTGAAGTTTTCCTCTAATCTTTCTAGTTGTTTTTTGTTTGTTTTTCAAGATAGTGTCTTGCCATGTAACTCTCTGACCTTGAACTTGAAGCCGTCCTGCCTCAGCCTCCTGACTTCAGCTTCTTCCGCTACTCTCATTTTGTAGTCTCCTCTGCATGCCCTATGCTCCAGCTGTGTGTCCCAGTTACGGGCCTCCATGAAACCTTCCCACTTACTCATCCACAGCATTATCAACGGAAGACACTCTCTGACACCTACTGTGTGCAAGATGTGGAGCTGGGAATCCAGCACCCAGCAGGGCTCAGCCTGTGCATTTGTGAAGACTGCAGGCTAGAAAAGAAGGCCAGCAGGGTGTGGGGGCACACACACTAGTCATCCTGCCAGTCAGAGGCTAAGGCAGGAGGGTCTCGAGCTTGGACCCGGCCTGGGCAACTTAGTAAGACTATGTCACAAAATAAAACAAAAAATTATAAAAAGGGGTAGAGATGTGGCAGAGAGTGAAGGCCCTGGGTTCAATCCCTAGTTCTGAGGGTGGGGGGAGACAGAGACAGAGAGACAGAGAGATAGAGAGATAGAGACAGAGACAGACGGAGACAGACACAGAGACAGACAGACAGACACAGAGAGAGACAAAGAAAGAGAAACAGAGAGAGAGAGACAGAGAAACAGAGAGAGGGAAGGAGACAGACCACTGAACAATTTCTAGCAAGTGTGTGTATATCGTGAGAAAGGCTGAGAGTTGTATGGAGGAATACAGACATGTTCCCACCTCAGGCAGGGGGTGAGAGCGTCACCACAGAGTGGTCCCAGGGCTCAGCCCTGGCACTGGGGCAGCAGCTGTCTTCCGGGCCGTGTGCTTCCTCCCGGATGGAGTGGATCCGCATCCTGGACAGCCGCAGCCCTGTAGGGACAAGGAGAGGGGGCCCTATCCTTTGTGTGCCGGACGCTGTGATGGGCCCAAAATTACCAGCGGTCAGAGCAGGGTGAGGTCAGGCCCTGCGCCCTTTGCCTCTGCACTCGGGGTCAAAGGTGAGGCTTCAAAGGCAGCCGGGACAAAAGCGCTTCCCGAGGGGCCAAGGGGCAGGGCCACCAGGGCCACGCACTGCTCTGGGAGCCCTGGGACCACGATCGCCAGAATCTGGCTCTCTGTGAGGGTGGCTTCAAAGAGTCAGGCTTCGCAGGGGGACAGTCCCTGTGTCCCTCTCGGTCCCTCCCTGGGCGAGCGGGCAAGCACACTGGGGACGGAGGAGGACAATTCATTCCAGAGTTCTTTGTCTCTTCGGGGACACCTCCCCACAGGACCTTGTTGCCTGTCCGGCCGCCACCGGCGCATCTGTTCCCATGGGAATGTCCTTTGCCACACAAGGGCGAGCAGAGCCACTTGAAATAGGAAATTAAAACCACAGCGAGAACTTGGCCGGAAGAAGGGTATTGGGACGGAGAGGAAAACGGGGAAGAAAGTCCACCAGTAGCCAGGCAGACAGGTACAGAGACAAACGAAAGATGCTTAGAGAGAAACAAAATTCATGACTGAACCCAGAAGGAGAAACTGAGGAACACAAACAGGAAAAGAAGGCCTGTTCTGTCCTCGTAGGCTGCTTTAGCAAGTGACAGACAATTTCTTTTGAGACAGGGTCTTGCTGTGTAGCCCAGGCCAGACTTGAACTCAGAAATCTCCAGCCTCAGCCTTCCAGAGTGATTAGATCACAGCTCGGTGTGATCACATATGACTATGTTTCCAGTATTCTGGGAGGCTGAGGCAGGAGGATTGCAAGTTCTAACCAGCCTGGGTGGCCAGCCCAGGATAATGAGCGTCAGATCCTGTGCTTGTGCATCTATCCTTCCTGTCTCCCTTCCTTTTTTTGTTCCTTCTTTGCTACTTTGTGTTGAAATCTTAACTCTGCACTGATCTACGTCGCCAACCTTTTTAATTTTTGTTTTGAGACATGGTTTTGTTATGTTGCTAAGTTGGTCAGGCTGCAAAGAAGGATCCATTTTGCATCCTCTTTTTGCTGTCGGAGGAGAGTGAATGCTTTTTTGGTTAGGTTTGGCTTGGTGTTTTGTTTTTTTTTGAGACAGGGTCTCGCTTTGTAGTTCAGGCTGGCATTGAGCTCACTATGTAGCCCAGGCATGCCTGGAACTCAGCAATCCTCCTGCCTCTGCCTCCTGAGTGCTGGGGTTACAGGCATGAACCACCACGCCCAGCACTGTGGTATGTGGTATTGCTTGGGGTTGGTGTGAGTCACCACGCCCAGCATTCTATGTGGTTTCCGGGATCGAACTCAAGACCTTGTGCTTGCGAGGCAGGCGCTGGAACCACTGAGCTAAACCTCTAGCCCTGGCTTGGTGTTTTGAGACAGTCTCCCTCTGTATGCCAGTTGGGTGGGACTCACGGTGATCCTCTTGCTTCAGCCTCCTGAATACTGGGATGACTGCCGTGCATGGCATTAAATCCAATTCTTACTCCCAGGAGACGTAAGTGTGTAGGATGAAAACGTCCCTATGCATGGTGGGAAGTACCCCTGTGTGTTCTGGGAAGTTTCCCTGTGTATTCTGGGAAGTGTACCTGTGCATAGTGGGAAGTACCCCTGTGTGTTCTGGGGAGTGTCCCTGTGTATTCTGGGAAGTGCGCCTGTGCATGGTGGGAAATATCCCTGTGTAGTCTGGGAAGTGTCTGTGCATGGTGGGAAATGTCTCTGTGGTTGGTGAGAAATGTCCCTGTATGGGGTGCGCAGTGTTCTGTGTCTCTGAAGCTCACTAACCATCTGAGCACCTGCCCTTCTTTGTCCCCCTTGGGTATTTGATGAGAGCCACTGTGATGTTATGGGCTGTGACGTTATAGGCTGGCTGCTGGACCATCAGAAGAGAGTGTCCCCAGGGTGGGGCCCCATCTGCTCCAGGCCTGTAATGCTGCAGACTCTGGAGAAGGTAACTGGGCTCCCAGGACCCCTGTCCTAGTGAGGCCAAGGGCCAGGACTGTCCCCATCCTGAGAAGCGGATTTATTATGGACAGGTCAGTGCGTAACTAAATTTTTCCAGCAAAGGAGAAGAGAAGAAAATTCCTAGAAAGTCCGGGACCACCATAGGTAGAGAAGTGAACATGAAGGAGCCTGGGCTACTCTTTTAGAGCATTTTTCCTAAAAAGTAGAATTAATAAACCATGCATGGTGGGGCATGAGTGATTCCAGCACTTTGGGAGGCGGAGGCAGGAGGATTGCAAGTTCTAGCCTAGTCTGAGCAGCTTAGTGACTTGGTGAGGCCCTGTCTCAAAGTAGAAAGTTAAAAAGGGGTGGGGACCTAGCTCAGTGGACAGGCCCTGGCTAAGTCAGCTCTGAGGAGAAAGGGAAGGGTGCTTGTATGGCAGAGACCGCCTCCCGCCCCTGAGACTGAACTTCTCTTCCAGGGGCCGACTGATTCCTTTACAGACCACAGCTGCGGCCCGGAAGGACCAGAACTGAGCGCCTGGCCCTGTGGAGTCTGAAGCTCGCAGGCTCCGTGTCACCTGAGGAGATTCTGTTTGTCTCTGGTTCCTCCGAGCCATATTTCCAACCCTGGTAAGAAGCACATTTCTCATTGCCATGGAGACCACCTTGGGGCTCATTTACAGGGCTCAGGAGCTGCGCTGGGAGCAGGTCCTCCGCATATGGGGCCGCTCTGGGGGCTGTCAGGGCTCAGCCACTGAGCCAGTCCTGATTTGTTGTTTGTTTTGTTTTGTTTTAGTGGGGATCCATCTCGGGACCTTTTGCTTGGGAGGCAGATGCCAGAACCACTAAGCTAAATTCCCGGCCAGAGTCTTCATTCGGTTTAATGGGAAAATGCGGACAGCAAGGATACAGGGATGATAAGTTTCCTCCTCCTTCTCTTCGTAGACAAGGTCCTTTTTGCTTTGTAGCCCAGGTCGGGGTCATAATCAGAATCTCCCTGCCTCTGCCTCCTGTGTGCTGTGCACCACCATGCCTGGCCCACACTCCTGTGTTTTGTACAGTCAGTTCCAGCTCTCAGGAGTGCCCACTGCTGCGTGCTCTCTGGGACACTTTTGCTATGTCTCTGAGCTCGACTCAAAATGTCCCTTTCTGGAAATCCCCAAGCTGGACCTGGTTTTCTCACAGAGCCCATCATTCTGCTGTTATCATCAAGGCTCTGTCTCCCCACTGCGCGGGCGCTGCTTCCATTCTGGCGCCTGGGATGTCGGTGGGCGGGGCGAAGCCTGAGACTGATGTATGAGGACTTGCTGTGCACCCAGCAGCAGTCACTCAGTCACACTACTAACCCGAGGTCAGCACTCTCATGGCACTGTGGGGGAAACTGAGGCACACTAACCGGGCTCCAGCCACCCAGCTCTAGGGCTGGAACATGGATTTACCTCCAGACTGCAGGCAACAGGCTCCCAGAGCCCTGAGCTAACTCGGCCACAGGGGCCTCGTTCCTGGGACCTGACTGTGGAAAGAGAACAGCTTGTCCAAGACTAAGTCACGTCACACCAGGCCCTTCAGCCTTCACTGACCAAGTGTGGCACCGACTATGAGGAAAGCTGTGTCCTCTCTGCGTAAGTAGACCTTCATGCTAGGGATGGCAGTGCTCACTTATCGCCCCCGAACTTGGGAAGGCTGAGGCAGGAGGGTCACAAGTTCAAGCCCAGCCCAGGCAATTTGGTGACTTAGAGAGACCCTTTCTGAGAATAAACAATATAAAGTGCCAGGGGGGAGCTCAGTGTGAAGACCCTGGGATCCTGAGCGAGGCTACTCTGCCCCTGCTGTCACTATCCCATGGCCCTGTGTGGGCCAGGTGGCCTGGGGGGCTCTGCAGAAAGCGTCTGGCTGCTTCATGGTGGTGCTGGTCCTGTGTCACATGCTTCCACGGGCCACACAAATGAGGCCAGAACCTGATCTGCCACTGTGATCTCCTCCTCGAGGGCCAGGGAGCCGTGTGTGCCACCCTGTGTCCACATGCCCGGCGGTTCCTAAAGCACAGCCCGGAAGTGCCCGATGTGCCTCAGTTCCGAGGGAAGCCCATGAAGTATTTGCCAAGGAGGCAGAAGAGCCTGGGAGAGAATGGAGTCCTGGTGCCCAAGCACGAAGGAGAGGAGTGTGTAGGGGCAGAGAATGAGGCCTGGGATTTGTTTTTTATTTTTTTTAGCCAGGATCTTACTGTGTAGCCTAGGCCAGCCTCAGATTCTCAGTGATCCTCCTGCTTCAGCCTCCTGAGTGCTGTGATCACAGGCGTGTGCCACCACATCCAGATTTGGGCCCAGAGTTTGTGATGGTGGTTTCCTTGTTTCTCTGAGAATCCTGAGCAGATGACCCCCTCACTTCCGGTTCACAGATAAATAAAGCCCAGGCCAGCCAGTATCTCTCCCGCTGCATACCCGATTGTAACCAGCCGGATGGAGGCTCAGATCTCAAACTGTTTTTATTATACAGGGAGGGAGCTTACAGGGCAGTAAAGGCTGATTTGCATAATTCATTTTTAGAACATTAATTAGCAGGGATGTGTAATAGTTCCTGTGCCAATTTGTGTTTCAATTTCAAATGCGAATACAAATTAGCAAATGTTACTCCTGTGGCCCTTCAGGAGCATTCGTGGCTCGTGGCACGGGGGTGTATATGTGTGTGAATCCACATCGCTAACCCGATGGCCGGTGGTGGCAGCTCTTCCTGTAATCCGAGGGACAGCAGGAAAAGTCCACTTTGATGGCATCTGGGACGAAGGAGGTAATTCTCTTCCTGCAAAGATGAAGCAGCTTGCTAGGCATCTGTGTACCCATCCCTGTTTGTCCTGCTGTCCATCTGTCAGGCAGAAGGAAGCCCCTACATTGTGGAAGAACAGGGACTTAGTACCAGCCTGCTCAAACTTATGGGAAATATGTGTTTCCATGAACAAGCACACTACATTGTGATAGTCTGTACGAGGAGGAAGGAAGTCAGTCTGGGCATGGCAGTACACAATTGTGATTCCTGCACTCAGGGAGGGTGAGTGCATTGTTAGGCTTGTGTCTTAGTCACTCTCTCATCTCTGGGACATAACACACAACACCCACAACTTAAAAGAGGAGGGGAGAGGTTTATTTCAGTTCATGCTTCAGTCCACAGTCATGTGCTCCAAGGGCAGGTGGAAGAGCAGAGGGGCCTGGTGGAGCAGAGCTGCTCACAGCATGGTGAACAGGATGCGGAGAGAGAAGGGAAGAGCCAGGGAGGAGATAAACTGTCCAGACGTTGCTCCCAGGACCATCCCTTCTGCCAGACTCTGCCTCCTAATAGCAGTCAGTGCTAACTCCTCATCATCCAATCACCTGTTAGCATTAGGGTTCCAATCACAGTTTGTGTGAAACTCAGTTTACTTCTGAAGATGTTGGATATATTGATTTTTTTTTAATGGAACCACCTGCTCTTTCTATGAGTTTTTAAAGGAATCTTTTATTGGGAAAAATTCTAAATCCATCAGCGTACAATTATTTTATGTGTTTGTTATGTAATGACAATAATTTAGCAGTGCAGGGTTTCCTCAGAAATGGGACACAGGGTCTTTCTGTAGAACAGAGAAGTCTCAAGAGCTGTCCACAAGTCTGGATGGATGCTCACATTTCTCTAAGAATACTTGCATGTTCTAATGTTTAGAATGCTGCTTTCTTTGTCAGTTTTCAAACTTTCTCATTATTTTGAGACAGGCTCTCACTAAGTTGCTACATTGCCCAGGCTAGGCTTGAACTTGTGAACTTCCTGCCTCTGCCTCCCAGACTGCTGGAATTACAGACCTGTACCACCACCAGGCCCTACTAAATTAGATATTCTTCTAGGGACAGCACAGGGCTTTTTAGGTTTGTGAAGCACCTAGTGGAGTCAGAAAGAGGACTTCTCCAGGAGACCTGCACACAGAAGAAGCGTCAAGTGGCACTTTCTCTTTGAGCCTTGACTTGTGTATGTGGGGGGGGTGGGGCACTTGAGCCTGCAAATGGATGGTCCAGGGGAGGGCGGTTGGCTACTTGCCATCTCAGAGAGAGGCTGCCCAAGTTGGAGACCCAGAGCACGTGCAGGTTGGCTCCAGGGTCAGGGCAAGGTAGAACTGGGTACCAGTCGGCTGGAGGTCAAGGACAGCTCAAGCCCACCACAGGCACACGGGGTGCTGCAGACTGAACAAGTCAGGTTCTAGCTTCAAGCCAGAACCCAGTCTGGGCTTCAGGGAACTACGGGTGCAGAAATGCTGGGATGACCCCTAGCTCACCGTAAATGTGCGGCCAGCTCGCTGGGAGGAATCGACATGGATGTGGGCTCTGTCTGTCCACTCTGTCTACACGTTACAGCAGAGACACGCTTTCAAGTAGACATTTTCTCTCGATTTGCTTCTTTTTTTTTTCTTTTCTTGTTTTACCTGTGTTTTGTTTTGTCCCCCCATTGTTCCTGTGTTTATGTGTGAACACTGTTTCATTTTTATTGTTCTGTTCTGTTCTTGTTCTTATTTTTCCCTTCTCTCTTTCTCTTCTCTTTCTCATCAGTTTCTTAAAGTTTGCGGGATCTTTCTTAGTCCTCCAGCCTTGCCTCTAATCTCTTCCTCTTCTACTTCTGGATGTTTCACCCAATCCCTTTTAAATTTTCTCCCCTGGGAGTAAAATCATCATAATGAGGACATATTTACTGTATACAATTTCCTGATTTACTTTAGATTTTGTTATGTAATCACAAATGTCGTTCATATGGTTAAAGGTGGTAAATTAATAGTTACCACAGTTTGTCATTTCCTAGGCCGTATTCGATGCTACCATCGTCGCTGATTGTACTACTTTAGCCCAAGTGACACAGTTGTTCTAATCAGTTGTTCTTCCTGGGATCCCAAGGCTGAGATTGCCTGGGGGTCCTAAACAATACTACGGCCAGTGCCAAAGCACCAGGGGCTGAGCCAAATAGGCAGCCACGTCTCATCCCCAATAAACTGAAGAGGGGGGTCTTGCAACAGACTCAAAACTCCAAGTCCAGTTGTAGGAGTATTGTTAGTATTTAGAATCCTTCCAGGGCCAGCCTGGAAGATATATCTGAGAGGTAGTTATTGCCTAAGGATTCTAAATACTAACAATAAAGCTATCTGCCATAAGGAATTGATAAGCATCAACCAAGGAATTAAACTTAAAAAAAAAAAGAAAAGAAAATGAGAAGACACTTGAGCAAGATGCAGCCTCAAACTTCCAGCTCACTAGAGGCAAATGTAGGAGGCCACGAAATAGAACAGTCCAAAAGTGGGTACCTCTCTGAAGTGGCAACTACAGAAGCAACAATGCAGAAGAATGAGGCTCTACAAAGAGAAAAGTTAAAGCGGAAACAGTTTCTCTGAGAACTACAGAGATGGTAAACATAATGAAAGATATTAGTGACTCTAGAGTAGATACAGATAAAAAAAAAAGACTTTAGAAAATGATGAAAACCATAAACACCCAGCATAGAAAAGAAATGGAATCCATGAAACAGACTCAAGCAGATACTCAGGAGATTATAAATGTCACTGAAAGTATATGCAACAGAATGAGCTAATGTGAGGACAGAATATCTGATATGGAAGACAGAATTGCAGTTAGGGTTATCATGAAAAGAAATAGTTCTTAAAAATAGTAAGAGAGGGCCAGAGATTTAGCTCAGTGGTTC
>PVIC010040186.1:0-16775 GCA_004025085.1 Thryonomys swinderianus | reverse complement strand
ATTGCTGAGCTCGTGGCGGCTTGCCTGGGCACCATAGTGAGCTCAGGGCCAGCCTGAACTACAAAGCAAGACCCTGTCTCAAAAAGCAAAAAAAAAAAAAAATTTGCTTTTCAGACAGGGTTTCACTCTATCTATGTTCAGGCTGGCCTTGAATTCCCAGCAATCCTACCTAAGCTGCAGCTGTGTGCCACTATGCCTGGCATACTTCTGTGGATGGCCAAAACAAGGCCAAGAAACTATTTCTTCCCAATTGGAATGCCTTTGAAATTTGATTTAGGCTTCAGAACCACCTCCAGGGAGTCATCCCCTGAGCCTAATCTACCCAACTGTCCTGTCCAACAATAGTATATATAGGATTGAGAGCCATACAAACTGTGCCTTAGGTTAATCTTGGCTCTGTCCAATCTTAGAATTTGGAATTCTTTTGCCCCACTGTAGTCAAGGGGGATGTGCCCACATATAAGTGTGATCCACAGGAGGTGGCTACTTGAGGTTAGTGGTAAGGAAGCCAAACAGAAAGGCCCAGACAGGAGGCCCTGTCTTCTCACTTCCACCAAACACTTGATGGCCTGAACCCTACCGTCAACTTAGGGTTGTGATGACATCTCAGGCCTGTTTTCCATGGCAGGGAAACTATTCAGACCCCTTCCTTATCCGTTCTCTATTAGACACCAATCTATGTGATCGTCTAGAAGAGAATGACTTCATGAACATTCATGCTAACATTTCATCTGTGCAGTGTGTTCATTGCAACAGGCAAGCTTGTGTTAAACATTGGTAGTCACACAACCTCATTACATTTCTTTTTGCTTGTCCATCACACCTCAGAACGTCCCCAGTCATGAATAGGGCCAGTAGTTAATTGCTTGGTGCTAAAAGCAAATGACATGTCATCCAGCAATGGTGGAAGCAGAGGAGCCACCACCCAGGTAGGTTAATGGGAACCCTTCCCTTGCCATCCCAGCAAAGGATTAAGTAGATCAGTCAACATCCAGGCCAGCTCCCAAGAGATGTAGAGTATGGCTAAGACCAAAGTTCTTCTATCCTCAGAACTTGCCACTTGAATAATGGTGAAAGGACCCAACAGTACCTGGCTGGCTGAGTCCCTCTGTTGAGACAATTAATATGAATGTTCTAAAAGAAATGATGCCACTTCTGCCATAACAACCACTGCCTGCCACTGTAGATGAAACGTGAGCCATTCTTCCTGAGCTGTCCTCAGCAGTGAGCCCCCTCCCTTGCCAACAGCCTGGGGAAAGGAGCCACAGAAACTGGAATTTGAAAGGAGAGGCTGCCTTGAACATCCCAGGGGTGAAGCTGGCCTGGAAGGCCTGACTTTCCTTGGCTACCCTCTCTGCAGTCTTTCTTGGGCAGAGGAAACACCTGTTTGCACTCAGCAAGCCAAGGAGATGTCAAGTGCAGAGTGGTCTAGCTGGGGCTGATCAACCCGATAGGCTCCTGCCCTGGGTCATACCCAACAAGCACCAGCACAACCAGGAAAGTCTAGGCTTCTTCAAACTGGAGAAAGTAAGCACAAGGCCCAAGGATCCTTTGTGTCAGGGATCTCAAGTGGCAGAGTAAGGGGTCATAGAGAGATCTGCCGTCTGTAGCAGGAATGCCTAGACAAAATCCAAGAACACGCCCCTGAAGCCTCAATGGTTCTTTCTCCCAGTCTTTTATGGACTCAGTGCAATTTCTATTGCTCAATGAAATGTTTTTCTCCAACAGTTTTTGTTAAAGGCCAATCTTCAAACCTCCCTGTTCCCTTGAAATACATTCTTACCTACATTTCTACACAGAGCACCTACTCTTCCAAGGCTTTCTGTCTCAAAGGGCACCTTTGGGGTTGTTTTTGTTTTTGGAGACAAGATCTCACTGAATAGTTCAGGCCAACTTGAACTCACTATATAGCTCAGGACAGCCTCAAACTCGGCAATCCTCCTGCCTTAGTCTCCCAAGTGCTGAGATTACAATCATACATCACCACACCCTGCTTACCCTTAGGTTTTAACAGTGTGATCCCTGCAATTATTCCTAGGCCAATTGGGGCAAGAGTCAGGACAGTTCCTTAAAAAATAGCCTTAGGCTGGGGGTGTAGTGTAGAGCATTTGTTTAGCATATATAAGGCCCTAACATTACAAAAATAAACAAGAGCCTGTGTTTCTGTGTGTGTGTGTGTGTGTGTGTGAGAGAGAGAGAGAGAGAGAGAGAGAGAGAGAGAGAGAGAAACAAGAGCCTTGTGTTTCTGTGTGTGTGTGTGTGTGAGAGAGAGAGAGAGAGAGAGAGAGAGAGAGAGAGAAAGAGTGTGTGTGTGTGTGTGTGTGTGTGTTAGGAAAAGAAGAGCAAGACCAGAATGAGGCAACATGGCCTCTATGAGTTAACTTGCCAGGTGAGCAGTGGGTGATCACCACATACTGCTTGGAAGAAGAGGAAAAAATCTGTTCCTGACATTGGAGAGGCTTCGTCATGTCCCCATTTGTAGAGAAGGTACATCACCAAAAAAGGTTTGGGCCACACACAGTACTCTACAATCTGCTCCTTCTCTGGATAATTGAACATCACAATTTGAGAGGCTGGAACATTCTGAGTTTTAGGACCATCCTGAGCATCTTGCTGGAAACAACTCCTGCTCCTCAGGCTCCTCTAATTTCCTCTCCTGCCGCAGCTTCATTACCTCAAGGATATAGGACGGCACCTGACATAATGGCCTACTCATGTAATCTTAGCACTTTGGGTCTGTAAAATGCAAAGATTGCTAGTTCAACACAACCTAGGGAATGAAATGAATGGATAACTGGCTAGGATCTAACCTGCATGACCCTAAAATTCAATACCTAACACTGCAGAAATAAATGCCAGGGGCTGGAGATTTAGCTCAGTGGTTCTGGTGCCTACCTAGCAAGTGCAAGGACCTGAGTTCGATCCCTGGTAACCACATACAACCATACTGGGTGTGGCGACTCACGCCCACCAGCAATCAGCACCACACACCGCAATGCTGGGCATGGTGGCTCATGCGTGTAATCCCAGAACTTGGAAGGCAAAGGCAGGAGGGTTGCTCAGTTCGAGGCTTGTCTGGGCTACACAGCTCAGGACCAGCCTGAACTACAAAGTGAGACCCTGTCTCAAAAGCAAAAAAAAAAAAAGAAAGAAACAAATGCCAGACTTAAAGAAGTTGGATATCCTCCAGTGGTCCCATAAGGGCTCCCAAGACATAGCCTGTAAAGGGTCAGACAGTGACCAGGAGAGATGGTTGCCAATTATGAATGTGCCTCAACCTTCCCAGCTACATCCACAGAGCAGGGATGCTGTGTGGGGAGCGAGGGCAGCCACTATCAGCTTTGTGACCCATCTCTGTGGTGTGAACATGGATCAGAAGTTTGAGCTGGCAGCTTGTAGAAGAAGACTTCCAAGCTCCCCAGCCAAGGAGCCTTTGGCTCTGGACGCCCAGTTTTGGGTACCTTAGTTGTGAACTACAGCAAGATCTTTCTCAGGACCCTGGGTGGCTAAGCACCCTTGTCAGCAGAAGGCAGTGATCTGACCCCTCACCTCCCGAGGCTCTGCTGAGTTGCTTTGAGGGAGAAAGTGTCAGCCAGCATTGGAGGGTAGTCACACGAAAACTGATGTCAATTTTGGATTATGACTCTGTATAATATTGGGATTTATAACAGTAAGCTATCTTTCCTGAGATGCCTTCTCTAGTCATGAGTAGGACCAAGAGTCTGGTGTCCTTTTGGGGACTGTTATGGATTCTGTTTGGATGTCCTCCCAAAGCCTTGTGTAGATGGCATGGGGCTTTCTTTTTCAGGGAGGCTGAATCTGGAATGTGTGATACTGGGAATAAAGGCATGTAGTTACTAAACTACTACAGGTGAGTGACTGGTCTAGCATCTTCCTAATCCTGGTGGTCTGGATGGGACAAAACGGGCAGAAAGAAGCTGTTAAATCCCCCCCCCTTTTTTTAGTTTTTTTTTTTTTGAGACAGGGTCCCGCTTTGTAGTTCAGACTGGCCCTGAGCTCACTATGTAGCCCAGGCTAGCCTGGAACTCACAGCAAGCCTCCTGCCTCTTCCTCCTGAGTTCTGGGATTACAGGCATGAGCCACCACGCCCAGCACTGTGGTATATGGTACTAAATCGAATTTGGAACCTTGTGTTTTCCAGACGCCGGAACCACTGAGCTAAATCACTGGCCCAAGATCTCTTCTTGCTTTTGCTGCTTCTGCTGCCATAAACTGTGGCCCCTCTGTCACCCTGCCTTGGAGCCAGCTGATTATGGACTAAAGCCTCTATGAAATTTAAACCAAACATTCCCCTCTCCCTTTTTACTTTGGGTGTCAGGTATTTTGTCTCAGCAACAACAGAAAAGTATCCAAGATGGCGACCTAAAGCAGTCCTACTTGATGTGCAGGCTAGGGACGTTTATCTGTTTAGAAAGGTCCAAATCTTTACCAATTTTCCCTGCCCTTTTGGGCTGCAAGATGCTTCTTACCTGTGTGCAACTGAGCCCTTTATAGTCCCAGTTATTCACAAGGATGAGCTCAGAGAATGACTCAGCCCAGAAGTAGTACTCTAAACTGGGCAACTTAGTAAAATCCATTCTTAAAAACCTTAGACCTTTTCTTTAGAGAACTCTAAGCAAAATCAAATTTTGTCTTGGAGCACCTTGAACTTCCTTCTCAGAACAGGTCACCTTCAGCTTTGCTGACCTTGTCCTCATGGACATCATGAAGCTCTGTTGCTGAGAGTCCTCTCTGCTCCATGTATGACTTTGGGGAAGCCCCTAAAACTCTTAGCTTTTTTGAGATCACAGTTATAAAAACAGTAAGGTTCTAGGAATGTGCACTTGGTGAAGAACAAGGTGAAGAAGAGGCTGTCTTTCTTTGATTCCTCCTCAGTAGGATGTCTTTACATATGCTAGCAATGGCATAGTCTTTCCCATGATGTGTGAAATTAAAAGTGGATTATGCAATGTGACTATATTATGTCATGATTTCTAACAATAAGTGATCTTTTATGGACTCCTTTTACACTAGTCACCATCGGAGCAGAATTCAGTGTATTCTGATAATTCACACTCCAAACCACTACATAGTTTAAATGCTTTTTGGTTGATTTTTGATTCCACTGCTGTAATTGAACCCAGGATTTCATCTATGTGAGACCAACACTCTGCTGTTGAGCTCTATTTCTACCCCTATTGTTGTCGAGTAGTTCTTTAAATATGGATCACCAAACAAAAGTATCCCAGGTCTTTCTTGTCTCCAGCAAAGAAATGGAAGAGGTAGGCCAAAAATGGTGCCCAAAGTTTATCTGAAAATAAAGGGTGTAAGAATAATGAAAGAACTAGAGAGAAATGGGTAAAAGGTAAAAATAAAAGTGCATGTTGCATCTAGGAGACAAGGGATGGTCTGTCATGAGGAGCCCAGTCATTATAGCAAGCTTCTTGTGGCATCTGGTCTTCTTTATGCTGTCTACATCTCGTGGGAGTTTGGAGGGAGAAGCTCTACAAGCTGGGTCCTGAGAATCATCTAGCACTGCTCTAGGTTCCTGAAACTCACAGGTCTCATCCATGTCCCCAGCCAGCTTTGCTACAACCTACCTCCTATATGACAACCAGTCTCAGAATTTGGGATTCTCCTTTGTTCCTGTGTTTGCTGGTGCTGTGGTCGCCCACAGATGTTCTTCACAGGGAGCGACAAAGATGTGACTAGGGAGGCCAGATACAAAGGCCCAGGTAGGGTTCCTCTGCCTCCTCCTGTTCTCTTCCACCAAACACTTGAGGGCTGAAACCTGCTGTTCAACTCACAGAATCTGATTGTGACATCATTAGATAGCAATGACATCACAGATCTCCTTGTCTCCATGGCAGGGAAACTATGCAAATGTGAGAAACCTTCCCTATCAGTTCTGTAGTAGACACAAGTCTGTTTGGTTGCCCGAAGGAGGATGTCTGACCAGATTTCCTGTATCCAGGCTAACTTGTCACCTGTCCCCCGGGAGTGCGGTCCAGCTGGTAAACCTAGACCAGTCATCTCTATAAGGGGCCTTGGAGGACCAACAACTTCATGGGTCATCACTGTTGTTTTTGTGCTTCTCCCACTACACCCCCAAACTCTCCCAGAAATAAATAGGACCAATAGCCTGGTGCCTGCCCACCCAGAGATACACAGTGTTCACTTGTGAGGCAAGTGTTATGTAATTTCAGAGCTAGTGTTTAGAAATTCTAATTTTTACCAATTTAGCCCTCCTGCTGTTTTTGTTTGTTTGTTTCTTGCGGTACCGGGGATCCAACTCGGGCCCTTGTGCATTCAAGGTTGGCACAGTACCACTTGAGCTAAATCCCCAGGCTAGCCTTCCTGTTTATAAGACTTCCTTCACAAGTGGGTTTAGTAGAATGCCTCTAGAGTGAGATTACTCAGGAAGCTAAACAAAAAGATCATTTTTACCAGTTCAGTACCAGCCTGGGATATGTAGTGAATGCCAACACACACACACACACACACACACACACACACACACGAGTTTCTTCAGATCCTTCCTGATTAGAATCTTAGAAAAACTTTTGTGGTCAGGTGAGGAGTGGAAAAATTTAAGGAAGAACTATCGGGGCCTCTCCTAAAGCTAACCTTGAGGCTCAGGTGTCTGTACCATACTGTTATGGAAGTCACTCATGGGCCTCCTGTAATACATCCTATTTTCTGCTACTCACTACTGGGGCAACGGTGGTACAGTACAGCTGGGTCAGAAAAGCCTTAAGTGAGATAATGTGCAATTGAGAGAGATTTAGGGAAAAGGCATCACATGATTGGCTTGGCCATGAGGAAATATGTTGGGCCTAATAGAAGCAATCAAACACTAAAGGTGTCCTATTTTCAATTATTCTTAGGATCTCTTCCTCTCTGTGGGTATGAGAAACAGTTTTTGTGGAATCTTGCTGTAATTGGCTTCACAAAAATGAGGAGCTATTACAAAGCGAGACCCGGTCTCAAAAAAAAAAAAAAAGTGAGGAGCTATTCCAGCAAGCATTAGTATCTAACGGAACCCACAGAAGTGAGGGCCAAGTTTATGTCTGGAAGCCAAGTAAAGTAGTAGTGGGCTTCATCCAGGAAGGGACATGAGAGCAGCAGGTCCTGAAGCACAGTGTGTACAAACAGAGTGACTGTTTCTGGTTTTCCTTCTAGTGGCAGAGCTTCCCACAGTCCCTCCTACACCTGTTTACTACCATGTCCTCTACCAAGGATGTGGAGAAACCCAGCTGGCCTGGCACGGGGAGACATATTGCCTTGTTGGTGGCTACCGGGCCTATGGGGATGCTGCCATCCCCACTCCAGCAAAAGCCAAACAAGACAAACCAGCACCCAGGTGGCCCTATGGGAATGCTTCCATTGTTGCCCCAGCAAAGGCTCAAACTGAGAAGCCAACATTCAGGTGGGTCTGTATGGATGCTTCTATTGTCACCCCAGCAAAGACTGAAGCACAGAAGCCCACATATGTGCAGGTTCCCAAGAAACCATGAGCTATGCCAGAGTCTCTCTCCAGTGAAAATAAATCACTGCTTCCCACAGACTGTCCATTGTCTTTCTTTTTCTGATTTGAAGGAATTATTTTGTTATAGAGGCCAGAACACTTCACACCCATGAGTGAGTCTGACCTTGGCTGTCTTTATATTTCTCTACTGGAGTGTGGGAAAATGAAGTAAATGATCAGACTGAGCCTGTACCCTCAGGGCAGGGTTATATTGTACAACTTACTGATCTGATTTTCATATACTTTTTTTGGAGAATAATGCTCTGCCTCAAGAAAGGGTAGTCACTACATAAGGCTTTTTATTCCCCTGGTATTATGAGACAGGATCTTGTTGTGTGGTTTAGGCTGGCTTTTAATTTATGATGTACCCCAAGCTGGCCTCAAACTTGTGGCAAAATTCCTGTCTCAGCCTCCTGCTGAGTGCTGAGATTACAGGTGTACACCACCACACTTGGCATTATATTTTCTAACATTTACAAGAGGAATTAAGGGATGTATTTGTGGAACTCAGTGTTACACTCTTAACTAGTTTGGAAGAAGGAGACACAAGAGGGGCTGGGGATTTAGTTCAAGTGGTACCACTCCAACCTTGGATGCACATGGGCCCAAGTTTGATCCCTGGTACTGCAAAAAAAAAAAAAAAAAGGAAGAAGGAGGCACAGACCCCAGAGGCACCCAGTGTGTTCCCACTGAGAGTCTCAATATACCACAATCCCTCTCTGGTGCTTGGTATGATTGGAGTACATTGATGATTGCTACAGAGGCCAAGATTCTAGTTCTCAAACATGACATGAAAAAACAAACAGATTTAGCCGGGCATGGTGGCTCACGCCTGTCATCCCAGCACTCGGGAGGCAGAGACAGGAGGATTGCTGAGTTCGAGGCTTGCCTGGTCTACATAGTGAGCTCAGAGCCAGCCTGAACTACAACGCGAGACCCTGTCTCAAAAAAAAAAAAAAAAACAGATTTACCTGTGTTTTTAGGACTGAGAAATTCTCATTACCAATACTGAACTGAGGAAGTTTCTAAGATGAGGACTGGGACATGTGTATTTTTATAAGCTTCCCATGGCTCCCCACAGTGGTGAGTGCCAACAGTCTTAAGTACTTGGGAGTCTAAAATAGGAAATCCTTTGAGCCTATGAGTTGGAGGTCAGTCTAGGCAACATATTAAGATCATATATCTAAATAAACGAATGAATCATTCTGTGAATTAAACTCCCCAAAATTATCCTCATGCAAAAAATAACAGATAAAAGGGCCGGAGGGTTAGCTCAGTGGTTCCAGCACCTGCCTTGCAAGCGCAAGGTCCTGAGTTCAATTCCCGTTAACCACATACAATGCTGGGTGTGGAGACTCACGCCCACCAGCAATCAATATCACATACCACACCACAGTACTGGGTGTGGTGGCGCACACCTGTAATTCCAGCACTCGGGAGGCAGAGACAGGAGGATTGCTGAGTTCGAGGCTTGCCTGGATTACATAGTGAGCTCAGAGCCAGCCTGTCTCGAAAAATAATAATAATAATAATAATAATAATAATAATAATAATAATAACATTAAAAATTGCATACTATCAGATGCAATCAGAAAATTTAAAAATATGGAAAATTCGTCTCGTCATGCTGGCTAACTTCTTTAATCTAAGCAATCAGAAGCCTGAAGCAGAAGAATTATGAGATAGATGCCAGTCTGGATTCCATAGCAAGACAATGTACAAAAAGAAAAGATAACAACTCTGAGGTGCAGCCTAATTCTTATCCAGCAGAGAGAGCTCAGATGCTTAGCTTCCCCAGGCAACCTTGTTTGTGGGAGCCATGGAGCCAGGGCAAGGAGACAGGCCATCTGCCCACAAACTGAATGTTGAGAGGGCTCAGGGATATGATGTGCCTATGAACAGCATCGTCTTGCCTGAGATGAACGGGCCAGGCTGAACCTAAGAGACAGCACGTTTGACCTTGAGACTAATTGTGAAATTGCACTTGCTGTGCAGATGTTGTTGTGGGGCATCTGGCTCCTGGAACCTGATACCTCTGTAGCACATGTTTGTACATGTTTATGCCAACAAGGGTGATCAATGGAGACTTGCTCTGTCATTTCATTCCACTCCCAGCAAAGGTCCGGCACCAGTGGGGGATAAACAGAGAATATCTAGACAAAGAGATTGAGGTAAGAAAGTGGAGGTCCTTCCTGGCAAAAGGCACAGCAATTGGAAGAAGTAGAATTCAGTGAAGCTCCCTCTTCTTTGACCAGTTGAGCATCAATGTAGCCAATGCCTGCTCTAAACCTCAGTTTTCTTGCCTAGAAAGTGAGACTGGAAAAAAATTCTACTTCGTGGGATGGACTGAATGGGCTCACAACAGGTTAAACTGTGTGCATAGCTCCAGGCACACTGTCACTTGGCAGCTCACTTAGTTGCCCTTACCACTTATTCTCACTCCAAGAAGGGTGGAGAGACAGCAGCGTCCTGAGAAGGGCACTCCTCAAAGAATACCATTTGTGTCCTTAATGTGTGCTGACCGCATCTGGCCACTTTGTGACTCTGCCTTCCAGCTCAGTAGTGGGAGACTACCACAGATTGTTTAAAGGAGGAGAAAGAAGGACGGAGTCTCAGTAAAACCTGATCCAGACTGAGCGGAGTGGCTTCTACACTTTCCCTGTTTGTGCAGAAAGTGAGTCACTAGAGACCTCTCCCTTCTCCAGATAACTGAATATCACAGTGCAAGAGGCTGGGAGTTTCTGAGTCTCAGGGTCATCCTCAAGGGTTACACTGGAAACAGTATCTTTATCCCAGACCCCTTCAATTTTCCCTCCAGCCCGTTTCATTACTTCCGGGACATAGCACAAAGCCAGGCAAGGTGACCCACATATGTAATCATAGTACTCAGGGACTCTGAAGCAGGAGGATTCCCAGCTGAAGCACAGCACTGCCAACATGATAACTGGGCTACTGGCTACCATGTATGTATGACCATAAATCTGATGCCTAATGATATATCAGGGGATTATATCAATCCCTGCTTTAGAGAGGCATCTTCTAGTGCTTCCAGATGGGCTCTGGAGACATACTTCTCTGCACAGGGATAGTCCATAAGGGAGAGAAGATTATCAATTGTGATTTCCCCTTCAGCCTTCAAGACTTACCCACAAAGCAAGGAGGTGGATCATGGGAGAAGCAAGATGTTGGGCACTTGCATCAGCTTTGTGAGCCATCTTTGGAAAAAGAGCTTAGTCCAGAAGACTGAGCGGGTAGTTCATACAAAAGGTTTCCCAAAACGCTCACAGCGAGAGAATCTTTGTCACAGAAATCCTGCTTTGGGGTGGCTTAAGTGTGTGGTCAGAGAGGGACTTTTTTCAGGCTCCTGGGTGGGCGAGTACCTTTGTGAGTAGGAGGCACTGGGCTGCCTGACCCAGTGACCTCCCTGAAGCCCTACAAACTTATTAAAAGAGAAGCTACTGGCCAGTATTGCAGGGCTGTCTTTCATATGACATGTGAAAACTGTTTTGGATTTTGATTTTGTATCATGTCATGATTTCTAGCAATAAATGAATTTTACCTGGGTTCTCATTGCAATACCTACAACTGGTGTAGGATTCAGTGGATTTGAGGAATTACACAACAAACCAACAACTGAAGGTCAAAGGGTTTTTGTATATCTTTTATAGGGGAGGGGACTAAAGTGATAAAACTGTCATTTTTGAATTATGTCACTTTCTCATGAAAAAATATTTAATTTCATTTTTAAATGGACCTGCATTTCCAACACTGTAAAGCTGTCCTTTATTTTCTCTTAGACCACCTTGAACTTCCATTGAAGTTAGTGATACCTTCAACTACATAGTGCTTGTCCTCACATTGGTATCAACTATAAATATGGAGCCAAAATAAAAAACATGAAGTATTGTTTTTGCTACCTGTGTAATGTCCAAAAGGCCCTTTAACCTTTTAGTTTTGCCGAGACCTCAAATGTAACAACATGAAAAGTCAATATATAAATACTTAGGGAAAAGCAAGGGCAAGAAACCTTTTTTAGCTTTTATTCTTTCCCATAGGGATGTCTTTCCATTGCACATGTCCAGATCTCATTATGCTTCAGGCCCACCTCTAAGGAGAATTCCTTGAATCCACCCACATCTCTGCTTTTCTACCTGTTGAATGCTTAGGGCCAGAGCTGCGCAACCTACTTCTTAGGTTAGTCTTGACTCTCCTGCCAGTCTCAGAATTTGAGGTTGTCTTTCTTCCTGAGCTCACTGAGGCTATGTCTGTACCCCCACGTGCTCTGTAAAAGTGGCTACTTGGGCCAGAGATTTAGCTCAGTGGTTCCAGTGCCTGCCTAGCAAGCTCAAGATCCCTGGTTCAATCCCCGGTAACCACATACACACTACTGGGTGTAGTAGCTCACACCTACCAGCAATCAATACCGCATACCACAAATGCCAGACTTGATGGCTCAAGCCTGTAATCCCAGCACTTGGGAGCAGAGGCAGGAGGATTGCTGAGTTTGAGGCTGGCCTGAGCTACATAGTGAGCTCAGGACCAGCCTGAACTACAAAGCAAAACCCTGTCTCAAGAAAAAAAAAGTGGCTACTTGAGGAGGATGTGAGCAAAGAGGCCAGATGAGAAGATCTAGACGGGGTTCTTCTGTCTTCCCACTGCACTCTGCTACAAATACTGAAGGCCTGAAGCCTATCCAACAAGTCATGAATCTGCATGCCACCTAACTGGGAAGTGATAAGATCACAGCTCTCCTGGTTTCAATGGCATGAAGAGACATATTGCCTGGTTGGTGGTTCCCAGACCTATAGAGATACTGCCATCACCATCCCAGCAAAGGTCAAAGAGAAGCCAGCACCCAAGGGGCCCTATAGGGATGCTTTCACTGTTATCCCAATAAAGGCCAGAGCTGAGAAGCCAGAATCCATATAAGTCTCAAAAGACCTCAATTTATGGAAGAACATAATCCATAACTAGGGTGTCCTAGTCACAAAATTCACCAGTTGGGTGAGGGTGACAAGACTGAAGAATGGCTGAGCAATTATTTTGAGAAGATGACATTGGAGAAGAGAGCTAACGCTTCTCACACTGTGGCCTCCACTGCCATCTTCTGGAGACAAACACTGGCAGTTCTGCCTGATCCCAACTCAGTCAGGATCTCCCTTCTCTACCAACAGTTGTAGGAAGAGCCAGAAATGTGGCTGAAAGGAAGAGCTGCTTTGAACATCCAAGGCTTCACCTGCTAAAAGAAGGATCAATATTCCTCCTCTCAGCCTTCCAAAATTCCTTCTGGTACCAAAGGAACCAGGTGTCATTCTGAGTCAAGTTTATTGGTCTGTGCCATGTAGCCAGGAAGGGTCAGACTGGACCACATAGCAAGATCCTGTCTCAAAAACCAAACAAAAAGACTGAGTGGGTGAGGGGTGCTACTTCTATTTATACTCAAAGCCGGGGCATCTGAGGGTGTCTGAGGACACTTAATGACAGGACTCTGCTCTCAATATGTACGTAATGGACTACAATTATCTAAGAATGGTCTAACAGGACTGGGCTGTAGCTTAGTGGCACCTGCCTAGTATGAGCAGGTCCTGAGTTTAATTCTTGGTACTGGAAGGAGGAGGAAGAGGAGAAGAGGAAGAGGAAGAAGAAGAATGGCTTAACATACTCAACCCCATACATGTGCAGCAGTCATGCAGCAGATGTGTGGTCTTACCATACCCCAGTAAACTGATAAGACACTATAACACTTGAGAACTGGGTAGCATGGAGCTTCTTCCTCAATTCAAGATTCTGCATGTGACCTCACTGGATAGTGATGATGTCATAGGCTCCCTGGATTCCATGATAGGGAATCTACTCAACTGTGGGGAAACTTGCCACTGGTTCTCTCCTCAACACCAGTCTTTTTGGTCTCCTGGAAGGGAATGTCTGACCATATCATCTACCTTCAGGCTAACTTGTCATCTGTCCCATGGGAGGGCAGTGCAGCAGGTAAGCCTGGCCCAGCCATCTCTACCTGAGCCCTTGGTGTACACATAACACTAGTGGCCATCATAACTTATCTGTCCCTTTCCCTCATACCTCCAATCTTTAGGACCAGAAGTCTAGGACTCTGCTGGGGACCGAGAGGGTTCCCACACAGGAATGTACAGACCAGGGACATTCATCTCTGGGAAAGTATTTAGAAAGGCCCATACCTTTATAAATTTATCCCTCCCCTTTGGGTTACAATATGCTTCCTTCCATATCTTGGTGCAGAGGAGGCATTTATACTCTGAGACCTTATTCACAAAGCTGAGCTACAAGAGTGACTCAGCTCCAAAGTGAGGAACAGCATAGTAAACTGGGCAACATAGAAACTCATCTTTCAAAAAAAAGTTTGCTTAGACTCTTTCTTCAGAGGACTGTTAGGAAAGATAAACTGTGTTTGGCTTCAAGAAGTGCTGCTTGAGGAAGATCTACTGATAAACTGTACCTTGAGAATCAGGCACTTTATAATGCTGTAATGAAGACACATACCTGGCCGCGGTAATAGCCACAGTCTTAGTTGCTGAGAACTAGGACAGGGTTGTGTCATAGAGTTGGGATGGAAAAATCTGAAGAGAGGAAAAGTCCTAAGGAGACTGGAGATCTGAGGAAAATCACCCAGGATTGGTTTGTTATGAGAAGGGAAATTGAGCCTAATCTTGGTACCCAGAAACTCAAGATGCCCCATTTGTAATTATTTTCAGACTTTTCTGTTCACTATTCAAATGGGGACAAGATAGTCTGGTCTCTTGCTGCCATAGTTCCACAAGACCCAAGTGCTTTTATAGCAAATATCTCTTTCTAGGTGATACATAAAAGGGACAGACCAAGACTATGTTTGACATGCCAACTAGAGTAATGGGCTTCAGCCAGGAAAGCATGTAAGAAAGGTAGCTCCTGCCAGCAAAGTGTATGAGGAAGAAGTGACTGATCATTTCTGGTTTTCTTTCCAGCAGGAGTGCTTCCCACAGGCCCACCTACACCTGGTTACTACCATGTCCTCTACCGAGGATATGGAGAAACCCAGGTGAGCTGGCATGGAGAAACCTACTGCTTGGTTGGTAGCTACCGGACCTATGGGGATGCTGCCATCACCACCTCAGCAAAAGCCAAACCAGCAAAGCCTACACTGGGATGGGTCCATGGGGATGCTTCCATTGTCACCCCAGCAAAGGCTGAAACCCAGAAGCCAGTATCCACAAGGGCTCTCAAAAGATCTCAATCTATGGAAGAATATAATCAAAACATAGGAGGCCCAAGCCCCAAAATTATTCATATGAACAATGCTTAGAAGACCCAACAATAGATTGCTGGCTGAACTGCCTATTAACACTTGAGACAATGGATCTTGAAAGGATTCTATTGTTGAGTACCCTACTAAAGGCCCAATATTCCAGATGTACTCCTGACCTATCGAGGTTTCCACTTCTTTTATTTCTGCCCTTAATGTCCCCTAAAGGGCTTCTTACTGTTGAATAAAATGATTTTCTATAATAGTTTTTTACTGAAAATTCAATTTTTCCAACACAAATTCTTAACTGTTCCACTTCACTTCAAGTACATTCATACTCAGATCTTCTACCTTCAAGTAGAATCCATGATTACTGTTTCTGATGGTGTGATCTCTTCAGTACCACCTAGGAGATTTGGACCAAGCTCCAGGCCAGTTCTTGAGTAAATAGGGAGTCTCAGTCTGGGGGTGTTGCTCAGTGGTAACACATTTCTTAACATTTGTGATGTTCTGTGTTTGATGCTCAGCACCATCAAAAGTAAAAATGAAAAGTGTTTCACCATTGTGTGTATTCGTGTGTGTGTGTGTTATGAAAAGAGGATCAGGAATGACAAAATGCTTGACAGCCCGCACTTCCATCTACTCATTCATTAAGTGATTTTGAGCAATTGTTTGAAATCAGACATTGTGCTGGTTGCTTGGGACATACTGGTCAATGAGACAGTCAAGGCATCACCCTACAAGTGCCAAGGAACTCAAGGATACAACAAACCGTCAGGGTTTATGGTTTTAGTTCAGTACTAGACTGTGTAGCCTAGACAGGGCCCTAATTTAATCCCAATCAGTGTCAATACAAAAAAAATCACACTGACTGATAAGCATGTGAAAGAAAAACAAAACATTATAAGGAGAGAGTGATGAAGGGTGCCATATAAATAATGCAATCTGGGAAGGCTTCTTTAAAGGGGATTTTCAGCAGATAGGGGACTGAGGGAGGCAATGTGAAGAGTTAGACCACAGCATTTCTGAAGGAAATACATGTGTAAAGACCCAGAGGAAGAGAAAGAGATAGTGTTTCTATTAATCACAGATTCATAGTACCAATACCCCAAATAAACCTACAGGTTAGTTTTGGTTCACTGTTCCAGTAGGCTCAGCCCATAGTCAGCAGACTCCTGGAGAATCAACATGGTGAAAGAAAATGGGAGAAGAAAGCTGCTCACATTATGGTGGCAAGAATGTAGAGAGTAAGAGAAGTTTGGGACAAGAATATAACTTCCAAGTGCTTTCCCCCATTATGCATCTCCTTTGACCAGACCTGTCTCATAAAACACTCATCCAGGTACTCAAAATGGATTAGTCCACTGATGAGTGGTGCACTGCCACCATGAACTACCTTCCCAAATCACCCATAGACACAAGACATTAGATCTAACTACAAGAGTGGTATATACACAATCCCAATGCTCACCAGCCTTAAGCAAGAGGATCACAAATTTTAGGCCTGCTTGCACTATACAGACAGATTCTGTTTCCAAAAATGGAAAATAAAATAAAAACATAAAAAATTAAAGTCCCTGAGACAAGTGTGCTGTCACACAGCTATAATGGAATTACTCTGGGATGCTGAAACAGGAAGATCATAATGTGTTGCAAATCAGCTTGGAGTTTTTTTGCTCAACCAGATGGGATTCATAAATTGGCAAAGTGCAGCTGTACTAGACTCCTAATGTCACCAAATAACACTAGGTAATGCTAGTTGCCAACAGCTGACACATAGGCTGCTGAGCACTGTTACTACCAGCTGTCACCATCTGATGCTAGTTTGTACTCCACATTATAGGTTAACTCTGCTGGGCGCTGTGTCTCTAGCACATATCTCAGCCATCACTGTCCAGTGCCAACCTGTGCTAAACACTGTAGGTCAATTTGGCCAGGTGCTCTGTCTCTGCTGCTGGTCTTAATTGGCTGCTGTTCTCTAGAGTTCTTAGG
>PVIC010040185.1:0-16771 GCA_004025085.1 Thryonomys swinderianus | reverse complement strand
TTTTTTTTTTTTTTTTTTTTTTTTTTTTTTTTTTTTTTTTTTTTTTTTTTTTTTTTTTTTTTTGCTTTTTGAGACAGGGTCTCGCTTTGTAGTTCAGGCTGGCCCTGAGCTCACTATGGTGCCCAGGCAAGCCGCCGCGAACTCAGCAATCCTCCTGTCTCTGCCTCCCGAGTGCTGGGATTACAGGCGTGAGCCACCAAAAGGCTGTTGATTTTTGAGCATTGACCCTGTATCCAGCAACACTACCAAATTTGGTAATTAAGTCTAGCAGTCTTTTGGTTGAATTTTTAGGATCCTCTAGATAGAGTATCATATCATCAGCAAATAATGACAATTTAACTTCTTCCTTTCTTATCTTTATTCCTTTTTATATCTTTGTCCTGCCTGATTGCTATGGCTAATGTTTCCAGTACTATATTGAACAAGAGTGGTGACAGCAGGCATCCTTGTCTCGTTCCTGACCTTAGTGTAAAAGGTTTCAGTTTTTGCCCATTAAGTATGATGCTGGCTGTTGGTTTCTCATAAATAGCTTGTATTAAATTGAGATAAAGTCCATCAATTCCAATTCTCTGTAGGGTTTTGATCTTAAATGGGTGTTGGATTTTGTCAAATGCTTTTTCTGCGTCTATTGAGATAATCATATGGTTTTTGTCCTTGAAGTCTGTTAATATAATGTATTACATTGATTGATTTACATATGTTGAACCAGCCTTGCATCCCTGGGATAAATCTGACTTGATCAGGGTGTATGATTTTTCTTGATAACTCTCTGTATTCTGTTTGCCAGTATTTTATTGAGGATTTTTGTGTCAATGTTCATTAGAGAGATTGGCCTGTAGTTTTCTTTTTTGGTGGGATCTTTCCCTGCCTTTGGAATCAAGGTGATGGTTGCTTCAAGGAATGATTTGTGGAGTACTGCTTCCCTTTCCATTTCCATGCCATAAGGAATGAAAACCGGGAAATCAGCACAGACCCAGAGGAAGTCCAAAGGATCATAAACACATACTATGAAAAACTGTACTCCAAGAAGATGGACAATCTAGAAGAAATGGATAGATTCCTAGACACATGAACTTTTTTTTTTTTTTTTGAGACAGGGTCTTGCTTTGTAGTTCAGGCTGGCCCTGACCTCACTGTGTAGCCCAGGGAAGCCTCAAACTTGCAGCAATCTTCCTGCCTTGTCGCTCCTGAGTGCTGGAATTACAAGCATGATCCACCATGCCTGGCATTGTGGTATGTGGTATTGGGGATCAAACTCTGGACCTTCTTCTTGACAGACAGACACCGGAACCACTGAGCTAAATCACTGGCCCTTTAGTTGAAATTTGATACGGTGAATTTTCAAAGTCTCTATTTTGAGTTAAAATTTATAGTCACATTTCTTTAAAAACTGAGTATTTTGGGCCGGAGTGTTAGCTCAGTGGTTCCGGCACCTGCCTTGCAAGCACAAGGTCCTGAGTTCAATCCCCAGTGACCACATACAGTTCTGGGCGTGGAGACTCCTGCCCACCAGCAATCAATACCACATACCACAGTGCCAGGCGTGGTGGCTTACGCCTGTAATCCTAGCACTTGGGAGGCAGAGACAGGAGGATTGCTTAGTTCGAGGCTTGCCTGGGCTACACAGTGAGCTGAGAGCCAGCCTGAACTACAAAGCGAGACCCTGTCTCAAAAAAAAAAAAAAAAACCAACAAAGAAAACAGTATTTTGCTAAAGTGGACCGAGAAACTCCAGCAACAGCTACTTAGGTTTTTGGGGAGAGAAGTTGGCTCCTTTGACTTTGCCCTCTGGGATGAAGACTACATTTCTTAGTAATTAGCACCTGGGCAAATAACCAACCCCAGTGCTTTTCACGCCTCTCTCAGGAAGGAAGGGGCCTGCAGGGAAGGTGGTGTTGATGTTGGTAGGACAGGTTACTCTCTAAAACACTCCTTGCAGGGAACTCTGTCATTCCAGCAGCTGGCAGCATTGACCCAAGTGGAGGTGAATTTGAATTCTCTGGCTGATTATATTTCTGCTAGAGAAGAACCACTGTCACAAGAACAGTGTCCGCGGAGAAGTGTGGCCATCACTTTGTTCCTAGAAGGTTGAGAACAGCTGAACTGTTGCAGATAAGCACTTTGGCCTCTGTAGGGTGCTGTCCAGTGGTTATCAGAGTTGTGACAAGTAGACTCGTCAGCCATGACTTTTGATGACTTTATTATTTAGGTCATAAAAGACTTAATATATGTGGAAGTTTTTATCAGAATATATATCTGTCCTACCCATTTGTTTTTATTGGTTTATTGTATAGGCATTTTGCTAACATGCCTGAAAATTTTTTCAAAACTGGCTTGCCTTTGATGTAAGTTTTCTTATGCCCATTGATCAAGATACTTTCTTCATGTGCCTATGTGTGTGTTTTCTCCCTCTCCCTCTGTGGAGTGGGATGGAACTTGGGCTCACACATGCTAGAAAAATTCTCTTACCACTGAGCTGTCTCCTCAGCATTTTTGTTGTTGTTGTTTTTTATTTTTGAGACAGAGTCTTGCTATGCAGTTCAGGATGGTCTTGAACTCACTATGTAACCCAGGCTAGGCTTGAACTCAAGACAGTCCTCCTGCCTCAGCCTCCCAATTGCTGGGATTATAGGTATTTACCTTTATACCCAGTTTATTTTACCTTTATACCCCGCCCCTCCCCCGATGGCCTTTAATCTTGATGAGATTATATGAGATGATATTTTGGTATAATTTAGGAATAACAGTGTAATCATCTAATCTATTGGACTAAAGATTTGCCACATTTTTAAATTATGTTACTTCCAGCTTCTCTACATGTCAGCAAGAACACTTAAGAATGTCCGTAAAACTGGAGCTTGAAAGTGTGTCCCTGGAATTTCTTCTGGCCTATCCTCCTTTGGGTACATGGTGACATATGGCTGCCACTGTGGGTGAAATGTAACTGGTGTGTACATGAATTTTACTGTATGAAAAATGGTGTTTTAAGGATTGCTCTTTAGCCGGATGTGGTGGACCTACCTGTAATCTCAGCACTGGGGAGGCTGAGGCAGAAGATGCCACAAACTTAAGGCCATCCTGGACTGCATAGAGAGAGACCTTGTCTCAAAGGACCACTGATTCCATGTTACTCTTCTCTCTGCCGAGATGTTTTGCTATTTTGATGAATACCTTCATCACATTGGTTCTTCTGATAGTGTTTTGATATTTTAGCAAATACCTTCAGCATAGCGGTTCCTGTTTGGTGCCCTCTCTGTCCTTAAAGAGTGTACATAGCAGGGAGGGTTCTGGGCTGCTTTCCTGGAGTAAAAATTGAAAACTCCCAAGTCAGCTTACTAGAAACTAACAATGTAAAACATGGGAATTGGCCTTTCATATGCAAATACTTAGTAGCATTGTTTATTTAAACAGTTGTTACTGGGCGAAGCATTGTACTTGTAAAAAGACATTTTGTATAATAGTTGAAAAGTTATCTTTCACCTATAAATCATTGCTAGGACTCTCAGAAGGGGTGGTGATAATGGAGGGAGAGAAACCAAACTAGCAACCCACAGTCTGCACTTAGGGCCGCCTGGCTTGGCTCACCTTGGCTGAATTAGAGTGTGTGCATTTCTGCACTAGGCAGTGCAGGTTTGCAGTATTTGTGGTAGTGGTTTATGGGGCTGGTTGTTTGTTAGTCACTTGTGGAACATGACCAGCTTGTGGTATGGTGAATGGCGGTGGTGGCTGCAGTTTCTGAAGATGGAGATTTTTATCATTGTCAAAGAGGTGGATCAGGATTCAGAAGGTGCTAGACCATGGGCCCATCTGTTGTGTTTCATTAAAGGAAATTTGTCCTCTCACCGCGATGCATGGTGATTCAAAACAGACTTTTTCCCATGGAGGATCATGAGCAGCAGTGAGTGTGTTGGACTTTTTTAAAGGATGGAGTTCTTTGCATTTTATCATGCCAGGCTCTCATTGAGCACTGTCATTGGCATCACCCCTGGGCTCAGTAGATGTAAATTTACAGCCCTGCCCAGGAACACTAATTCTCCAAGTGCTGCTGGTTCTGAGCTCACTTTGTAGCTCGGGCTGGCCTCAAACTCATAGCAATCCACCTGCCTCTGCCTCCTGAGTGCTGGGATTACAGGTGTGAACCACCACATCCGGAAGTGTGGTATGTGGTTACTGGGGATCAAACTTGGGACCTTGCACTTGGTGGGCAGACACATTGAGCTAAATAGATCCCTGGCCTCAAAGTGCTGCTTTTTGCGGATTCAGTGTGGCCTAGAGGGTCGCTGAGGCCGTGATTGGTGCAGATGGCCGGATTTCCCAAGCACTGGGAAGGGCTGTGGCTCAGGCTGGCCCCTGCTAGTGCACATTTCCTTCTGGAGGAGCTGGAGATAGGTTAATCCAGGAAAGAAAACATGAAACCTGAAACTGTTTCTCTAATTGAGTGCTGATTATGGTCTGCTGAGTGTCATTGGAGTGAAATGTGGAACATCTGGCTGCGTGCGTCCCTGCTTGGCCCTTGGAGGAAGGAGCAGGACCTGTTGGGGAAGGACCTTGAGAGCCTGCCCCAGCCCACCACCTTGCGGCTCACCAGCCAGCTCCGGCTTCACTGCAGCCTGGGGACAGGGAAGGTCTGTCTGAGGGACAGACCACTGGGTGCTTGTAAGTTGGTTTGGCAACTGGCACCCTTCCTCCCTAAAATAGACTGTTTCACTTAGAGCTTTAGAGTGGGTGGGCGTAGTAGTACACACCAGTGATCACAGCACTCTGGTAAGCCAAGACAGGAAAATTGCAAGTTTAAGCCTCACCTGGATAGTTAGTTTAGCAGGACCTTGTCTCAAAATTTAACCCCCCCCCCCCCACTTTACAAAGTATGGAATCTCCACTATTGGAAAAACAAAGACAAAGAAAAAAGAACTTAAACCTTAGGTTTTTCTAAGTTGACATTTTTTCTTTTTGTTTTCCACTAAAGTTTTTTAAAACTTATTCTTATTAAATTGATCCTACATAATCTAGTTCGACATTTTGGAGCTGCTTTTTATTTGCAGTCACAAAGGCAACAGGGAAAAAGTTAATAAAATGCTTAACTTGTGCCCTTCAACTGAGGAGTTGATAGACAAAAGTGATAATATTCTTACGGTGGGATATTACTTGGCAGTAAAACGAAACAAAGTTCTGATATGTGCTGCCCCAGGGGTGAATCTTGAAAACATACTAGTGACAGGAGCTAGTTAAAAAAAAAAAAAAAAAAAAAGACCATACATTAAAAGGCCCCATACATTTGAAATGTCCAGACTGGCCAAATCCATAGAGTCAAACAAGTTAGTTGTTGAAATGATTGGAGTATTGAAAATAGTGGGAAATGATAACTAGTGGGAACAGGGTTTCTTTCTGGAGTGATGAATGCTCTAAAATTAAGTGTTGCCTTATTCTAAGTACTGAGCACAATGAACTGTGCATTTCAAATGTGTCAAGTTTGTAATTTAAATTACTTTTCACAGTCATTTTCCTAAGAGTACTAAAAGTATTAATGTCTTAATGTGCAATGCAAAATATAATACTGTCTATAGTTACTGAATTAGGTGAACCAAAATAGCATCTGAAAAGGCTTTTGCAGGTGGGGCATATAGATCAGCAGTGCTGCGAAGTCCTTAGTTTGATCCTTAGTTCTGCCAAAAAAAAAAAAAAAAAGCTTTTGTCACTCATTTGTGTCAGCTGTGAGCCTACTCCATTTTGTGGGAGAGCCTTACTGTACCCACTTCCTGTCAGAGCATTTGGAAGGTCTTATCCAAATATTTGAAAGCTGTTAAAAGTTGCTGAAGTGGCACCTTTGGAAGAAGGTTGGAATGTTGGAAAACAATGTTGATATTTTAAGCGATATAAAAGGTCAGACTCTCAATGTAATCTTGGGGCTGGTTGGGCTCCTAGGTTAGATTGTTTTGAGTGAATGATAAGGTGGGGATTAATCTCTTTTCACGGAATCCACTGCCTGAAATTCAAACATTCAAACACTACCATTTGAATTTGCCTTTCTATTTTAAATAGCTTTCTTGATTCTTAAGTATGTAAGGAAATCACTGCAAACTTTCTTCCCCTTGGGTGTTTTAGCTACTGGAATTATATCAGCTTCCTTAGGAGTCTGGGTCCATTGCCTATGAGTTTGTGGTCTTGCACTTTTCCTTCCTGTCTCAGCTTTTATTGCAGTTTGCACTTCCTTTGTAAAAAGTGTGATAGGTAATCTTAAACTGAGTTTGAAAACTTGAGAGAATAGGAATGATACTTCTGTCAAAGGGAAACTTGCATAATTAGATTTTACCAAGATGAGGGTAAGAACTAGGTGATAATTGGACATAATCCAAAAGTGTCTCTTTTATTTTCATACTCTAAAAGACATTTTGGACATCCTTTGTGATTAAACGAGAAAGGAAAATGTATTCCAAAACACCCTGATCCTTAGGGATGCTTCTTGGAAAAGCTGCCATGAGAGAACTGTCTGGTAACCCTAGACAAGGGTGATCCTGGGATTTCACTTTATGCAAATCAGGCAAAAGGAAATTTACTCGAGACTTATGTGACCTTAAAACATGGCCCCAACCTCCATACATACAGCCCTTTTCCTTTCAAGAGCCCAGTTATTTTCCAGAGAACTACACAGCCACCGACTTGGATTTTGTCAGAAGCCACATGAGATAGCTGTTAGGAGCTGGGGATCCCTCTCAGGCCAGGTGGTTTCCAATCATTCCATTTTACAAGTGGGAGTGGCAGAGATAGGCTTCCAATCCTCCACAGCCCAGTGCTCAAGGGCTGAGGGACAGGGAAGCTGGGTTTATGTGCTTTAACAGGGTGAACTTTGCTGAGTTTGTTGAAGGCACAGCTAAACCAGGCTGGGGTGTAAGGTCTTTAATGCGAGTGGTGTTGGAGCTGTTCATTTATGCTGTGGAGGTCCCCTGAGAGGGAACATCCTCCTTCCAGAAAAATGCAAGAGCTGCTGCAGCACTTTTGAAAACCCTCCCTGACAGCTTGTTTCCTTCCTCACAGTCGGCAGTGCTTTGGCCGTCCCACCCCTGTGCGGGCACTCTGAGAGAGGAAGACAGCCTCAGCCACCTGACAGCACTCAGGGTGTACCTGGGACCGCGCCTCTGGGGCCACGACCTAGTACTGCAGACCAGAGGGTGGCTTTAGCCCTTCTGGGGGCAGGAAATCATGTACTTGAGGTCCTTAGTGTGTTATAGGCCAGCTCCTGAACCCAGGCCTTCGCACCCCATGTCCCTCCTGCTGTCCACTGACTCCTAGATCTGGCCTGTGCACAGAAGCATTTGGGTGACTTTAAGAAACATAACCCTGGACTGAGGGCTGGAAACTCGTGTTTGAATAGCAGCTCAGGATATCCCAACCACTGCAGTGTATAGTAGCTGTGTTCTTTGGTCAACCACTTCTTCCTGGTGGGGAGGTCTAAATGCCCTGTGCTGGCAGTGCCCACAGGCAGCCACACTCCATCTGGTATTGGTGTCTGAAGACTGAATGAGCCCCAGGCCATAGGAGGTGGCTGGAAAGCCCTGTGCACATCCCAGTACAGCCCCTACAGCCATCAGCTCTTACTTAGTGCAGGAGGTGTAAGCCAAGCAGATTGAGGATAAGAGCAGCGAAAGGCTTTTAAAAGAATTATTAAGGAAAAGGTAGAGTTGGTATGATTAGGTTTTCATTTACCTTGTTAAGGTCAAAATAGATTTATGTGTTAAATATTTTAAATAATATATGCTTTATACAGTTAAGTAGCCTGGGGCAAATACCTGTGAAACTCTAGTTCTTTTTCTTTTTCTTTTTTTTTGAGACAGGTTCTCACTTCGTAGTTCAGGCTGGCTCTGAGCTCACTATGTAGCCTAGGCAAGCTTCAAACTCAGCAATCCTCCTGTCTCTGCCTCCTGAGTACTGGGATTACAGGCATGAGCCACCACGCCTGGCACTGTGGTATGTGGTATTGATTGTTGGTGGGCGTGAGTCTCCACACCCAGCATTGTGTGCTGTTACCGGGTATTGAATTTAGGACCTTGTGCTTGCAAGGCAAGCGCCGGAACCACTGAGCTAACCCTCTGGCCCTGGTTTTTTTTTTTTTGAGATAGGGTCTCACTTTGTAGTTCAGGCTGGCCCTGAGCTCACTATGGAGCCCAGGCAAGCCTCGAACTCAGCAATCCTCCTGTCTCTGCCTCCCGAGTGCTGGGATTACAGGCGTGAGCCACCATGCCTGGCTGTTTTTCATTTTTTTAAACTGCAGTTTTGCTTGGGTTTAAATTTTGGTGGCCAGTTTCATTTTTTTTTAATAAAATTCCTTTCTCTCTGTTTTTAGGCATTTCTCTTTAAGCATACATTAGTATTTTAGTGACATGAGAAACTCACCGTTTTTACTGAAATAAAAACCAACTCATTTGGCTACCATTTGCCTCCCCCCCCCCGTTTTTGTTAAGTGTGATCAGTATGACAAATATAGATATACTCTCTAGGACATCATTTAGAAGGGCTAAGGCATCTTCAATACCAAGTTTTCCCAGCTAGTGTTCAAGGTAAGACCTCATATTCCAGAATTCTTACCTGCATAACTGTGGAAAGACCCCATTATCGTTAATCTGTAGAGTGCTACTTATCTAAATATATGTATAGATCTCCCATTTTTTTTTTTTGAGACAGGGTCTCGCTTTGTAGTTCAGGCTGGCCCTGAGCTCACTATGGTGCCCAGGCAAGCCGCCGCGAACTTGGCAATCCTCCTGTCTCTGCCTCCCGAGTGCTGGGATTACAGGCGTGAGCCACCACGTCTGGCATTGTGGTATGCGGTGTTGATTGTTGGTGGGCGTGTTTCCACGTCCAGCATTCTATGTGGTTACCGGGGATCGAACTCAGGACCTTGCGCTTGCGAGGCAGGCGCTGGAACCACTGAGCTAACCCTCCGGCCTAATACGGGTTTTAATACTGTAGAAATGTAGGTAGGGCTGTGCGTCTTAGTCTTAAGTGGAGCATTTGTTTGGAAGGAAGAGGATGAGCTGTTATCATTGGCATGATTGCTGACCTGGCTATGCATGGGGCACTAGCACAAAATTAAACTTTAATCACCCCTACCTGCCCCTAAACATACAGAGAAAAATACTCCCTGGTATTTTGATATGCCCAAGATAAGTACTTGATTTTTTTGAGACAAGGTCTCACTTTATAGCCCAGGCTGGCCTTAAACTCTCAGTGATCATCCTCTCTCAGTTGAGCGCTGGGATTTGTACCACCACACCTGGTGGGGGTGAAAATAGATTTTAAGTGATTTATTGTATACTTTATTTATGTGATATACTGTATACATGTGTGTGATTGTGCTGCCTTCAATATTGTTTTGACAACAGTATGGGAAGGGAATTACTAAGACAAGAGAAACTGCAAGACAGTCACTCTTCTCTGGTCTTCTGGTGATTATGTTTGAGCCTGCACACTTAAGGTTTTCTTGGGGCCACCCTCACATAGTCCTACTTTATTTCTGTGGCACTGCTGAGGTCACAGGGACCAGCTTGCATCCCACAACTGCTTCTCGAAAAACATAACATTATGATAATAAAAAGGAAAGTTGGGAGTTAGATGTTTCTTTAATTGCTAATGTTTGATTTCATTCAAACCCCTAAATATGTGTGTAAATGGTCCTATTATTCCAGTAAAAATCTCATTTTAAACTTTGAAAGTTTATGCTGCGTTGTGGTACATTATTAAAAGATCTACAAAACTAAAAATTAATAGTTCTAAACATAGAATGCTTAACATCCTATAGATTACATAGTACTGTGCCTTGATCCCACAACATGGATGGGGGAACCTTTTCTTGCCCCCATAGAGCCTTTGGAAAGTATGGTAGGAGGAAGGATGCTGTGCATTAAGCAGAGTCCAGCCTCTGTGCTTGCAGAGACACAAACTAAGCTGCCGTGGTCATAGTGTGCAGCCTATGTTTTGTGACTGATGTCAGAACAGATGTCGAAGATATGCTGTTGGCACACTGCCAAGTGGCATGGAGTTCTCCAGAATGCCCCAGAGGACACCAAGAGAAAACCCCTCCTTACACCTGCTTGTTATTATTGTATTTCAGATCAATGTTCGCGTTACCACCATGGATGCAGAGCTGGAGTTCGCCATCCAGCCAAACACCACTGGGAAGCAGCTTTTTGACCAGGTTGGTCTCTGAACTTGAAAGAGAGAATTACTATGTAGAAAAAATTTTTGCAACATCCAAATCATTTTTCTTAAGTGAATTACCTTGGTTTGCTCATTCAAGGTAACATGAAAAGGATCTTTGAGAAAGGTAAAAACTGTACTGTCTCATGACACCCTTATAAAACACCAAAAAGGCAAGAGATTTCTATAAAATATGTGCTGCTGCTGTTATTTATTTTTATAACAGCAACTCCAAATATAGTCTTATCTTAATGGTTCAGTGTTTCCCAAACTAGACAGAAAACCATTACTTTGCTTTGTTTTTACGAATGTCTGTCACAGGTCAGCAAACTTCCTACAAACGGCTGAATAACAAATATTTTTGGCATGCAGGTCACACAGCCTCTGCCATAACTATTAAGCCTTGCCCATTGTAGTATTGGAAGCAGCCATAAACTCATGAATGAAGGGCCTGGCCATCTTCCAGTAAAACTATATAGCAACACTGAACTTTTATGTGATCATTCCCCATGCATTAACAAAATAGAAACCCATTCTTGTGGGACGTACAAGTGGCAGAGGCTGTAGCTAGCTGTCCTGCTTTATTTTAAAACCCCGCCTGTGGTGAGACAAACCAGCTTTGCTAATGTGAGCACTGTGACACGGGCTGGTGAGAACCTCCAGACCCCTCCAGACTGACCTACTCCAGGTGATGGGCTCTGGGCTCCCTGTCATTTCTTTCTTGATACTCCACCATGTCTTCAGTGGTCTCTCAAAACATTTTCAAGGGTTAACTCCACCAGGCAGCTTTCACTCCAAAAGGTTGTGTTAAGACTGATGGAAATGGGATAGTTTTCATAGAAAACCCGGCCTTCCCTCACTGCCTTCTTGTCCCTCTGCCCAACTTCTTGGACTAAGTAGGCTTGGGTGGTGCTTGGGTCACTGTGGACTGTGGTCAGCAAATACCCTTCTGGAGAAGGCAGCACAGGTGCATCTATGGTCCTGCGCCTCCCTGAAACCTAAAAGAAGCATGGAGAGCAAGAACCTTTAGCCACTGAGGATGCATGACACTTTCTAGGCAATACTTCCACACTCGAGAGAGCGAGGTCTTGGCTAAACTCTGCATGACAGGGACCCTGGGAGCACAGGGCCAGAGCCAGCTTTCCCAGGAGGCCACACTGGCAGCAGCTGTGTTCTGCATTCACACACCAAACATGAAAATGTGGGGGCTGATGATTGGAGAAACTCAGAAGGTGGAATTTTTTTACATTCAAAGAATCCAAGTTGCTCCACCCAGTCTCGGTCTATCTCTGCCCTGGGAATGTGGGCAGTTGTGCATGTCATCGAGATGTGCAGATGTGCCAGGCTGGTCCTGCAGGATGGGTGTGGTCTGGGCAGCTGCTCCTCAGAACTGCTGTCACCATTGTTTTCAGGTTGTTTCTCAGGTCTGTGTTGCCAAGTCATTGCTCTGGGTGAGACTAGATAAAGTTTAAAAAACTAAAGATTCTGAAACATAATCCCAGAATGAGTTGAATGGAGCCCCCTGAGCACTTCATGAATACACCCCAAGCATGGGTAGCGCCGTGGCTTTCAGGGTCGGCTTTGCCTCTAGCCAGCATGTTCCTTGGTCACTCCTAGGCGCTGTAATCCTCATAAATGAGTGGCCTCAAACAAAATTTTTAAAAGCAGAGGTGGAAACTTTAGGGACAGTACAAAAACTAAACGATAGATAAGAAAAATGTCCAGTGGGAATGTCCAGTGTCCAATGTTCTGTGGGCTAGACTCGCAGCGCTGGAATACAACCATCAGATAGGGCAAGGTGAGAGACACTGAAGGCTAGTGGTTCTCCTCTTCCTGCCTCTCCTGTCCTCGGATTTGCTTGCTGAAATGTGAGCTACAGTGCGGGGCTCTGGATCACCAGAAAACATCTGCTCGAGGCCATTTGCCCCGGGGCCAGCAGGCCGGCACAGAGTTGGGCAGGGTGATTTGAGGGCAGAGTGCGAGGGTCAGGAGGGTTCCAACCGCTGCTTGAGGTCAAGTGCAGCAGACACAGCACTGCTTTGACCTTCTGAAACCCCAAGCCCTCCAAGGCAGGGGGCGGTTGTTAATGCTGTTGGGGTGCTCCTTGCTATGATGGTATCAGTGGGAGATAACCAGAACCCCTTGAGGGACATCTCCTAGGACTGAAGAATTTCTCCTATGCATGGATTGTGGAATGGTGGTTAGAAGGCACTGAAGAAAAGGTTAATTTTCCTCTGGCATTTAGGGAAGCCAGGTCACCTTGAAGTAGGGCAAAGGCACTGAGAAAAAGATTTCCACAGTAAAGCTATGCTGTCTGTGGGTCAGAGTACCTGGAGATGAGTTTCTGCTGAGAGAGCAGTCTTGGCCTGATTGCACACATGGCTCCAGACTGATTTACCCTATCATAGGAGATGCAGAAGGGGACTGAGCGGCAGCCCTGACCGTCAGCACAAGCCTGAGTGATGGAGAGGGGCGATCCATGCAGGCTGTTCTTCTCCTGGTTGCACTCCAGGCCGTGGCTGTCGTGGGTGGATGCAGTAGAAAGGCTGAATTAGGTGACAAGGTACTGGTTTATGGGGAATAGGAGATCATCAAGACTCATTGAATAGCCTGGTCTATGCTCTTGCACTCAGCTGCCGTAAGCACAAGAGATGTAGGGTTTCACAAAGACCCAGAGCAGAGCACTGTGGAAGAACTTTAATTTCCTTCACATCGTCTCCCACTGAGGAGTCCTCTTTCTGGTGGGTAAAAGAGAATGAACAGATCAGCGCTTGGCATTTAGTAGAGACACTGGGCCGTGCTGTAGTTTGGTGGCAGAGTGCTGGCCTAGCATGCATGAAGCCCTGGATTCCATCTCCAGCTCCTCAGTCCATCGTTGAGGCTTTTGGTGTTGGCCAGCATTTGTCCTCCTTGCAGATGTAGAAATGGGCCTATACTAGGTATTCACTAATTTTTTTTTTAATTCTATGTGTGGGATTGAAAACTACATGTCAAAGCCCTGGCCTCAGTTGTGGTGATGTTTACAGGTCTGCCACTACCTTGTTTTCATTGTACTCATGAAAATGACCTTGCAGAGCTCTTGCTATAATATACTGTGACTTTTTTCTTATGTGGTAAAAAAATTTTTTTTCTTTTTTTTTTTTTTTGAGACAGGGTCTCGCTTTGTAGTTCAGGCTGGCCCTGAGCTCACTATGTAGCCCAGGCAAACCTTGAACTCAGCAATCCTCCTGCCTCTGCCTCCGGAGTGCTGGGATTACAGGCGTGAGCCACCACGCCCAGCACTTTGATATGCGGTATTGATTGCTGATGGGTGTGAGCCACCACACCCAGCATTGTATGTGCTCATATGTGGTGAATTTTAAATGTAAAGTCCTAGGGTTGGGGGGCTACCTTAGCTATATCAGAATTTCACATTTCTGGGGCCCTCTTTGCATCTTTACAGCCAAGTACCCTCTAACTATTAAATCCTTACCGTCCAAAGCCTGCCACCTTCTGCTTCCTCACTTCTGAGGACTGATGATTTCCTTTTTCTGCCTGGGTATTTGTGGTGACAGCACACCTGGACATACTGGTCCCCTCCATTCTCTGTGCTGGCCTCCACTCACCCTCCACTGGTGATCTTACACAGGAAAGCATCTTGCAATGCAGGGAAGTAGGAGAGTTTACAAGATTTAAAGATAACCTGGAATCTATTAGAATTTCTGTTAAGAAGGCCTAATAGCCTGTGGGTAGGTTACTTGAGGTGTGCAGGAGAGGTGCTGCCAGTGAGCTTGACTGAGCAGGTGGCCGTCACAGTCTCCTGGGACTGCTGGACATGAGAGTGACTGCTGGTAGCCATTGCCCATTTAAGGAAGGTTCTCATGACCAGGCCCCTCTCCTGCTCACTCTCTTGCAGGTGGTTAAGACTATTGGCCTCCGGGAAGTGTGGTACTTTGGCCTCCAGTATGTGGACAATAAAGGATTTCCGACCTGGTTGAAACTTGATAAAAAGGTAAGTTAAAGTTAACTATTTACAGGTTATTAATTAAGTGTTGGTCATTTCCACTGCCTTTAAAACCAGTGCGGTTTAACTCTGAAATCTTTTGATTTTTCACTCCTATTGGTATAAAAGTTTTTTGCAGACAAATAGACTGTTATGAGATTCCCAGGTTATGAAGATGCATGCTGGAAATTAGATCCTGGTGTTCCTGTGACCCTTCTTACTGGAGCAGAAGACAGTTAATTACAGAGCATTCAGTTGACCTTAGTTTTTTTTTAATGAGGTTGTTAATCTTAGAAACCATGAATCACTCACTATGATGTAAGAACCTGTTATTGCTTTGTTTAAACTGATAGATTATCTTCCAACTCCAAAGATTGAGTAATTCCACTGATAATTATAAAGAGAGGCTATCATCAGCTGATGTACTTTATTCAAACTCTTGAGAACTTTTCTTTTCTCTCAGCACCCCACCTTCCATGTCACTGTAACACATAGGGGTAACAGTGGAGGAAATGTTGTGCCACTGAGACACACGGACAGATTCTAAGACTGCAGCTCACTGGGGCTGGGGTCGTTCTCAGATCTGATCTCTCTGGGATTAATACCACCCTTCTAGAAGTGAGGGCTGAGGGACTCTGCTTGGCAGGTCAGTGACTTAGGTTTCTACTGAGCTTTTCTTGTCCCTCATGTTAAAAGGATAACTTCACCACAAATACAGCCTTCAGAGATCAGCACCTTTGGAGTCATTGATCAGCAGCCTGCTTTTAGGATAATGTTTGTAAATGGTTTCCGAGCATGTAATGAGAGCTGGCTTTTGTTACCCAGGTATCCGCCCAGGAAGTCAGGAAAGAGAACCCCCTCCAGTTCAAGTTCAGGGCCAAATTCTACCCTGAGGACGTGTCTGAAGAGCTTATCCAGGACATCACGCAGAAGCTGTTCTTCCTCCAGGTGAAGGAGGGGATCCTTAGTGATGAGATCTACTGTCCCCCGGAGACAGCTGTGCTCCTGGGGTCCTACGCTGTACAGGCCAAGTTTGGAGACTACAACAAGGAAGCGCACAAATCTGGGTACCTCAGCTCTGAGCGGCTGATCCCACAGAGGTGAGCACAGGTGCTTGGTGCATGGTAAGCTGTCACTAGCCTTGGGACTTAGAAGTGGTAGACTGGGAGGGATTAGAGGACTCTGAAGGTCAAATACTCCTAAGTACTGGACTTCAGAATGTGCAGGGCCAGTGGTTTTCAAAGGCATTGATGATTAACCAAAGCACAGTCAGGGGTGGTACACTCCTTCCGCCAGCAATCCTCCAGGCAGCATGTCACCTGGGGGTCCTTGTCCAGCCTTCTTGTAACTTGTCTGCTCAGCTCTTCCTGGTACATAATATGTGGCCTCTATGCAGTTTGCCCTTATTTATTAATGGTCACAAAAAATACTCCTTTTGGAAGAAAAAGTCTGTGAGATACCTTTCAAAATAATTCTTCCATGACAGGGTTTTATCTTGTTCTAGAGGCTGGATCTTCAGTGTAATCTTTAAAAATAAAAATGTTGGGCTGGAGATTTAGCTCAGTGGTTCCAGCGCCTGCCTCGCAAGTGCAAGGTCTTGGGTTCGATCCCAGTAACCACATAGAATGCTGGGCGTGGTGACTCACACCCACCAGCAATCAATACCACATACCACAGTACCGGGCGTGGTGGCTCACACCTGTAATCCCAGCACTCAGGAGGCAGAGACAGGAGGATTGCTGAGTTCGTGGCGGCTTGCCTGGGCTACATAGTGAGCTGAGGGCCATCATGAACTACAAAGCGAGACCCTGTCTCAAAAATAAATAAATAAATAAAAATAAAAATGTTACACATTAGAAAGAAACACAAACTGTTGTATTTGAAAGGACAGTGAGGGTTGGAGTGCCAGTGGGAAGTCCCCTGTGGCTGGAATCTTTCTGCCCTGGAGGGTGACAGTATTGTGTCCTTTTCTTCCAATCCAGAGTGATGGACCAGCACAAACTCACGAGGGACCAGTGGGAGGAGCGGATCCAAGTGTGGCATGCAGAACACCGTGGGATGCTCAAGTGAGTGCTGGCCGGGTATCTCCAGTCTTGGTCATCTCCTGCCCATCCAGCCTGTCTTTTCAGGGCCTCCAGAGTGGCCAGCCTGTATCTGGGCTCCCTTGGCGGGGAAGGGATTTTTTTTTTTTTTTTTTTGGTGTTGTTGAGACAAGGCCAGGTAGTCTTGTGGTGTTACCTGGAGAAAGAAGCAGTTTGGTTTAAGCCTTCAGACCATAAAAGCTCTCTGCTCTTTAGAGAAAGTCTTGGGTCTGAAACTCATTTTACTTGGGAAGGGGGTATCTTATTCGCCAGGAATCAGAACGAGGTTTTTCATCCCTCTGTTGAAGAGGTGCTGGTTTTCTCATTCCTTGTGAGATCTTTGTCTTCAAACGTATGTACAAATGAAAACAGCAAGTCCTGGGTGAGAAATACTGCTGTCAGTGAAGTACCTGTGAAGCATGAAGAAAGACAGAGGTACTTGTGGCTTTAAGTCACCTAATTATGAGAAAGGACCAGGTTTTCGGACTCTGGTCTCTGTTGTCCTTGAGTCCCACCATCAC
>PVIC010040184.1:0-16766 GCA_004025085.1 Thryonomys swinderianus | reverse complement strand
TTCATTCAGCTTTGGAAGTTCATATGAGTCTAGGAATCTATCCATTTCTTCTAGATTTTCCATCTTCTTGGAATATAGATTTTCAAAATATGTGTTTATGATCCTTTGGACTTCTTCTGGGTCTGTGCTGATTTCCCCATTTTCATTCCTTATAGCATGGATTTGAGCCTTTTCCTTCTTTTGTTTGATAAGGTTGGCTAAGGGTCTGTCGATTTTATTTATCCTTTCAAAGAACCAGCTCTTTGATTCATTGATTCTTTGTATTGTTCTCTTTGTCTCCACTGCGTTAATTTCTGCTCTGATCCTTATGATTTCCTCTCTAGTATGTGCTTTGGGTTTGTTTTGCTCCTCTTTTTCTAATTGTCTGAGGTTTATCATTAGATTGTTTATTTCAGTTTGCTCTATTTTGTGAGTGTAGGCATTCAGTGCTATGAATTCCCCTCGTAGAACTGCTTTCATTGTGTCCCATAAATTCCTGTATGTTGTTCTGGGGTTGTTGTTTAATTGTAGAAACTGTTTAATTTCTTCTGTGGCCCATTGGTTGGTTAACAGAGAGTTGTTCAATTTCCATGTGTCTGTGAGGAGCTTGGAATTACTTCTGCTATTCAGCTCCAGTTTCAAGGCACTATGGTCTGATAGTATGCAGGGGATAACTTTGATTCCTTTGCATTTACTTAAGCTTGTTCTATGGACTAGAATGTGATCTATTTTGGAGAATGATCCATGAGCAGCTGAGAAGAAGGTATATTCTCGCTTTGAAGGGTGAAAAATTCTGTAGACATCTAATAGGTCCATTTGCTCAAAAGTTTGGTTTAGCTCAAGTATTTCCTTATTGATTCTTTGTCCAGTTGATCTGTCAATTTGTGACAGTGGAGTATTGAAGTCCCCCACTACTATTGTATTCGTGTTTAAGTGGCTTTTCATGTGCAGTAATGTTTGTTTTATATACTTGGGTGCATTAGAGTTTGGTGCATAAATATTTATGATTGTTATTTCTTTCTCTTGGATAGTTCCTTGTACGAGGATATAGTGGCCTTCTTTATCTCTTTTAATCAGTTTGGGTTTGAAATCTATTTTATCTGCAAACAAGATAGCCACTCCTGCTTTTTTGCAGTTTCCTGTGGCATGGAGGATCGTTTTCCAACCTTTTATTTTCAGTCTATGGGTTTCCTTCTGCATTAGGTATGTTTCCTGTATGCAGCAGATTGTAGGATCTTGCTTCTTGATCCAATCTGCTAGTCTGTGTCTTTTAATTGGCCCATTGAGTCCACTGAGATTAATGGTTATGACTGATATGGACATATTCAGAGCTGCCATGTTTCCCTGTTGGTTTTTTTTTCCTTCCTTTTTTTTCCCCTTCTCTATTTAGTTTCTTGTTTGCCCCAATGAATTCACTCTCCTGGGTCTCATGGGTATGGAATTTTCTGTGTTTTTTTCCCCAAGATATTATTTAGAATGTTTTGGAGTGCAGGTTTCATATTTGTGAAGTTTTTCAAGTGCTCTTTGTCATGGTAGTATCTTATTTCTCCATCTATTCTGAAGGATAGTTTTGCAGGATACAGCAGTCTAGGTTGGAGGTTGTTTTCCTGCAGTGCTTGAAATACTTCCTTCCATGCTCTCCTTGCGTTGAGTGTTTGTGTTGAAAAGTCTGCTGTGATCCTAATGGGCTTTCCTTTGTAGGTGATTTTCTTCCTTTCTCTCACTGCTTTCAGTATTTCATTCTTTTGTTGTAATCTGGAAACTTGATAATTATATGTCTAGGTGTAGATATTTTTATGTCACGGCGTTTTGGAGTCCAATAGGCCTCATTTATCTGTGTGTCTGTTTCTTTTCCTGTGAAGTTTTCTGTTGTTATCTCTGACAGTAGCTTTTTTATGTCTTTTACACTGTCTCCTGCTTCCTCAGTGACTCCAATCAGTCTTATATTATTTTTCTTTGAGTCATCTAGAAGCTGTTGAATTGATTTCTCATGGTCCCTTGCCCTTTTCCATAGATTATACCTTTCCTGCTCATTGGCTGCTATGCTGTCCTCTAGGTCTGAGATTCAGTTCTCTGCTTCATTCATCCTACTTCGCAAGCTTTCATTCTCCTTCATCATTCCCTGGAGCTCTGCTTGAAGCTGTTTAAAAGGTTCCTTTGCTTCTGCTATCTTGGATTCTATCATCTCACTGATCTCTTCTTTAATCATGTCTTTCTCTGTAGACAGTATTCCTGTTTTGATCTCAGAGATGAGTTCTGATTTCCATTTTACGAGATCCGCTTTAGTTACCATCTCCAAGAGTCCTGGTGTTTGAGTTTCAGTTTGCCCTATTTCTCTTTTCTCTGAATTTCCCTGTGGTGGTGATCTTTGTGTCTGGATTTTGGTATATTTTTCCATTTCTACTCTTTCGTTGTTACTAATGGTATTCTTTGCCTGATGACAGGGCAGTGTTTGTTGCAGTCCTCTTTCTTTCTATTATCTGGGGCTCTATGGCTGTGGCACCTTCCTGGGGTATCCTCCTTGAATGTGTAATAACTCTTGAGAGTTCTCAGTTCTGACACATCATGGGAGGTATTTGAGCAGAACAATCACATCATGTTTGTTACCATAATACAATCAATACCAATATAAGTATTTGACACAGTAAATAAAATGAAAATTTTTGTTAAATCGTATTCTGGAGACTTTGAGCTTATGAGTTACCTCTATGTCCCTATGCCAAAATTCAGAATTAATCAGCAATGTGTATACAACATGAAGATCATAAATGCACCCACCAAGCCCTTTGGCAATAAGAGGTCATTGGGGAATCAGGGAGGTAGGGGGACAGAAGGAGAGTGAAATAGGGTTAGCAGATTTATGAAGATCACCTATACTCTAGAACCTCATATATTTGAGGATAAAAGGGTGTATATAAAACAGTACCAACTGTATGCTGTAAGACCGTTGTAGACTTTGTACACCTTCTTATAGTAGTATAGGAGAAGAAATAGGTCAGCCTAAGAGTCTTTTACTTCTGGGTATTGCTTCTGACAAGAAGATAGGAGAGGGTGTGGGGTCAAGAGGTAAGTAGATGGATCTAGGGGTAGATGGCAAAATAGAAGCTAGATCCCCCCCCCAGCCTTTTTTTTTTTTATCTTGCCTGGTCTCTCAGCACCGCTGCAGTGTGAAATGGCCCCGCCTTCTCTCGGACCTGGGTCCTCACAACACAGCTCCGGGATGGGGCTGGGGCCGGCCAGCGGGCCTCAATCCTCTGTGATGGGGATGGGGCCCGGGGTCCATACCTGACTCCTCAGTGCATGGCTCCTGGGTGGAGTGAGCTGGTGGGCAGGCCTCAGTCCTCCACTGCCACTGGGAACAAGTGGCACCTGAGGTAGCTGAGTCGTCTGTGCTGGCTCGGGGTGGAGTGGACCATTGTGCAGGCCTCAGTCCACTGCCGCCACGGCCACTGCCACCGCCAGGGATGGAATGGCGCCCAGAGCATGGGCTGATCTTCTTGGTCTTGAGTTGCCGTCTTTCAGTCACTCACCTTGTGTCAACGTAAGCTCTTGCACTTTAAGGTTATTTCCTATATTGGTACAAAAGTACTTACCGACAAAAGGAGAAAGACTGTCAAAATCTCACCAATATCTGACTTCTTTCAGTCTTTAACTTTAAAGGGATCTGGCTATGCATGTTCTGTCTTCTAAGTAATGGCAGCTATTTTTAGGTTCTGGAATAACTTAAGATGGAGAGACCTGACAAATCCTCTCAAAAATGATATTTGGGTTAACTGGAGAGCCTGTGTGTGTGCTGGGTCATACTTGACTTGCACAATATTAAAACTGATTTTCTCAGCAGACCTTCCTTACTGCCTTTTTAATTTCCATCCTTTCTTCTAATAGAAAGCAGGATGACAGAGGGAGAGGTCAAAGGTAGCATTATTGGGAGAGTCTATTTCAGAGTAAACATTTCTATGAGTGTTTCCATAAGAAGTTAGCATTTGAATCATGGATAGGTATCATCCCATCCCACTGAGGATCAAACAGAACAAAACAGATACAACCTTGGGTTAGAGTAGAAGCTCACTGCAAGTGGTTGTCAGCAAGGGATAATTTTATTCTCTAGTGATCTAGAATCATTTTTCATTGTCACTACTGGGAAGGGAGGAAAGGTGTGTGGGAATGTGGTACAGGTATCTAGTGAGCAGGGATGCTGATAAATTGCTTATGATCTGCAGGATGCCTCCCACAACCAAGTATTATCCAGAATATTAGTAGTTGTTAAGGATGTAATATACTAAGAACACTAATTATAGTTAATTCCAGTCTGTGGCTCTGGAAGGCCATAAGTGTGTCAAACTGACTATTTTCATTGGTCATTAGTAAATCAACAATGGGGGGTTACTCTGTAGATTCATCAAAAGCTAGAGAGGAGTGAAGTGACTAGAAGCCAGGATAGAGAATTGTGGAAAGGGAACACACCCTAAAGTTGAGAAAATAGTGCTTTTCAATTATATGTGAAGCTAATGACCATGTCTATTTCTCTCCCTTTGTGTAGATAAATGAGAATAATCACAGTGGGAACCGAAGCCTACTGTTACTCCTTAAACAATATGGGCATCCTGGAGGGCCAGAAAGATGTAGACATTTGCTTTTAATTCAGTGTTGCATGATCAGAGCTTGGTTTCATGTTTCATGTTCTAGTCAATCATTATTAATAGATAACTTAGTAAATGGTTTTAAGAGCAAAGCCCTGTACCTAGCATTTATACGAATATTTCTCTGAAACTTCACAATTTAATTTCATAACATAGTTTTAAGCACAAAGTTTCAAGATGATGGTGACTGAGATATTAAAATGTTACTGTGCAACACATTTCCCCCTAATTGCTCTAAACTAAGTACTATATAGTTCTAATGCTGAACATACACTAGGTTATTCTAGCATGTCAAGATGACATGTGCCCCCAATATTTTTGGCCCTCAACCTCATGTACTGTTTTGTGATCTGTATAGGAGTGTATCTTCCTAGTTGTTTCACATCCCTCACTGGCATGAGATGAGGTTCCATAAATGTCCTTTGTAACTCTCCATGTGTTTCACAAACCTGTCAGAAGGGCCTGTTGCCCTCAAGTACGTTTGGTGCACATTCCTGCAGAATGAATATGCTGATTTCCATGGGGAAGCTTGGATTATATCAGGGGCCCAAACCTGCCCCAACAAACAGTTGGCAACTGGGAACTGCTATTGTGGTGAGTTCCAAGGGTGCTCAGCCTAGGACTTCCCTTGAAAATGACCATGCCATGTCTGAGGCCTCCATGCATCTGGGCAGCATTTCAGAAACAGCACTCCTTGAACTCTGAGCATCTTCTGATTTCTTCTTTGGTAAAATTAAAAGAACCTTGGTATTTCCCAGATCAAAGATATAAAAAGTTAGGAGAGAAAGTTGCACTTGACAAACTCTGAAAATATTGGTGCTCTACTTTCATATACCTTTGATTTGCAAAAATGGTTGAGTGCTCATTGTAAAAGATCTAGTCACCACACACAAGTAAAAAATCTACAAATCTCTCAAACCTTACCACCCAGAAATAACCGGTGAAGGTTGCTTAGATGTGGCTTCCTCATTCTAAGGAGAAAGAGTAGAGTGGGAGAGACAGACTTTGAAAGAAAGGAAGGTAAGAGAAGAGTGGATAGTGACAGAGAAGAATAGGGACTTTTTGGTGCCTGGGATTTGGCTCAAGTGGTACCACACCTACCTAGCAAGCACAAGGGTCTGAGTTCAATCCCTGGGACCACAAAAAAGGTGGGGGGGGCTTGTCCTGTTTACTCTGGCCCTGGCTACAGTGAGAATCAATCCCAAATGAAGGGTTAATTTAAAAATAATGACAATTCAGATGTAAAACGATCACACATTAAAGATTTTATTTAATTGCCATTGATAGGAGAACTGGTAAGATGTTAAGCCAGTTCCTAGGGAAATCTAAAAATATTTATAGCTTAGGCAAGTTGAAGAAAGAATGAGACACAGCTTTTTGGGAAAAAATTCAATTGCTTGAGGAATATAAATAAATTATTCTTCATTACTCTCATTTGTCTATAGCCTAGGGAGTTATAAAATTTCTCAAGGGCAAAGAATGAATGGAATCACATCACCTGAAAGGTATGAGCAAAGGGATATATAATTTTCTTTAGACACATTCTGTGATATGATTTGGTTAATCCAAATTTGCTTATAGCTAGATGGTCCCTACTGTACGCCTGTGACCCTTTTCTCACCTCATATTGGAGTCTCCTGAAAATTCTTGCTGGAAGGAGTTTCTGTGCACTATAGGTACCACTTTCAGAACTTGGAAAGCATTAAGATATATTGCTGTGTCTTGATCATTTTTCCTAATTTAAAAAGTCATATACTTTATTCTAAGAAATGAGGGAATACCTAAAAATACATAAGCAAGAAATAATTTCTGCCTTACTTCTTATGCTCCTCCTGTGTCTTCTGCCCCTGGAGGAGATCAGTACAGTTTATTACAACTGCCTCTATACCTGTGTTGCATTTCAGCAATCCCACAAGATGTTCTAAATTCATATAAGTGCGATTGAAAATTATGGTACATGTTTAAATAAAAAACTATTACACCCAGCACTCGGGAGGCAGAGACAGGAGGATTGCTGAGTTTAAAGCGGCTTGGCTGAGCACCATAGTGAGCTCAGGGCCAGACTGTACTACAAAGCGAGACCCTGTCTCAAAAAGCAAAAAAAAAAAAACAAAAAAAACAAAAAAAAACTATTACAGTAAAAGACACATTGCTATTGATCTCCCTCCAGCCCCTCCCACCCCATTGTTACCCCGTGAGTCTTTCCATTTTCTGAAGTTGTTCTGGAAGTCCTCCTGTATGTCTTTATGAAGTCTAATAAAATAGTACAGTGGTGATTGCTAATGAGTGCCACCCACCAGAAAGGCAGGCTCAGAAGTGCATTACAGTGTGTCATCATATATTTATTCACTAGATGTAGTACCATCTGACTTCTGGCTCTCCCCTAAACTCAAAATGATGATGAAAGATAAATATTTGAGTCCACTTAGAACATTAGGGCAGCCAACAACACAACCAAAAATATGAAAAAGGACTTTCAGAACTCCTTTAGTACATAACTGTAGGGAAAAGGGAATGGAAATGTAACTAGAACTGCTGCAGTTAAGTTCTAGTCCCCTGTGATCCCTATAGCACAAGGTGAATTAATTAATATATAGACAGAAATGAGACTTAGAGAAGAAGAAATGAGACTTAGAGAAGACTTAGAGTTTGGATCTGATCCATGCTACTCTGGCAGCAAAGATGAAAAACCCAAGCTTGTCACATTTGTATTCTGTACATTGGGAGTATGTAGTGTAATAGGTCACTCAGAGGTCAGAGTGTAACAAGTGTCTAGAGAAGAGTAGTTTTGGTACATCATGAGTAATGAATTCAACAAATCTCTCAGAGGGCAATGGGTTCAGTATATCTGAAGACAGTGAAAGTCCTAGGGTGTCTTCAGCTGGTGTAGTTCTGACCTGGAGCATCACAGCACTGGAACCACTGGGGTCTCTGTTGTTATAGTAGGCAGAGATAGAATTATGTTTGGATATGCTATAGCTAGCCTGTAGCAGGAAACCTAGGCCTAATATAGTTTTTTAAAAATTTGAATCTTTATTGGTACAACATACATACACATCATGGTCACACACAGTTTTGAGAATTTGTACCAGTATAGGACACAATTTAATTCTTACTTTTCCCATTCCCTCACCTACCCTACAACCCCCACCCCTATATAAATAGGCTTTGTTTCCCTTTTTTATTACCATTGTATTTTTTCTTCCCCTTGTTACTTATCCCTACACCCCATTTCCCTCTGAATAGTTTCTATTTTACAATATTTACCATATATTATTCTAGAGCTCATTTACATCTTCAGTTTCTCATGCCAGAGAAAAGATATGATATTTATGGATCTGTGACCCATTTATTTCACTTATGAGTGTGTCCTTAAGATATATACATTTGAATGTAAATGACTCAAATTTATCAATTTTTATGGCAGAATAATACTCCATTTTATAGAAAAATCACATCTTTATCCAGTCTACATACAGTGAATGGGCATTTGGGTTGTTTCCAAGATTTAGTTATCACAAACTGCTAATATAGTTTTAATGGTGAAATTAAATTTTATAGAATTGCTCTTAATATATAGCAAGAAGGATGAGATAAATGTGTTCAAAGTCATGGAGAGCATTTTGAGGGGAATAATGGCAATATGTTTTTTTTTACCATAATAAATGATTTTTTAAAATATGTATACATACTATGTTTCAATCACATCTTTTATGTAACAGTTGTATAACAGCAGATTCATTGTCCTTGCAGTAGGCAGTGTGTGTGGGGGGGGAGGGGACAGCGGACGCCTCTTGCTGCGGGAACTAGGTCACCGTGAGGGCAGAGTTCAACATCTTTGTCCAGCTGGAATGTTCACCAGTTTCCTTTAGTCATGATGGGGTTTCAGCATCAGTCAGGATGTGAATAGCATCCATTACTCATTTGTTTTAAAGAAGATAATGAATTCTCTATTAATAAAATTCAAATGTTTTTCAAAAAATACACACTTTTGTAGTGGGAAAAGGAATTGGTCTGCCCTAAATTTCAAGCATTACTGAAAATTTATTATAGTAGTTTTAGGATGTTAAAGGAGTCCCTGCTGCCTACAGCAAATTAAAGGTTCATAGTCCATGGAGACCCCTCTCCATGACTCAAAAATTCTGGAAGTTGTATCAAAATTATTGGAAAGGAACTTCTTCATTACTAGAAGAAACTTCTTATCTAGTGCCAAGGAAAACAATATTTGATGGTAGGATAGAAAGGATACATATTTTAGAAAACTCTAAAAGAGAAGGCTTTGAAAGCCATTGTAATTGTAAGACTTTTAAGAAGAAGGGAGGTAGATGTTTAAAACATTGTGATCTTACTAACTCGAAATTGCAAAACCATGAACCTTGCAAGAAAGAAAACGATGAGAGTGGCCTGAGGCCCAGGTCCCCTGGGTTGCTTATTCCTTCTTTTCTTGGGGTTCTTTACACACTCAGTGGTACGTTTCTGTCCTACTATCTTTCTGGTTCAATCTATCAATACATGTTATATTGATCACTTAGTGTACACCAAGAACTTCAGGGTTTATATGATCCTGATGAAATAAACTCCTTGGTGTAGAAACCAACTCACTGGAGCCAAAGAGCATAAAAATAGGGACAGTACACTAGGCAGTGTGAAAATGTTTTGACTAGCAAAGGCTTTCCACTTTTTGAAATTGTGGAGATTTTCAACTGAGAAGAGTTTTCAGAAGTATAGAAAAATGTTTTGTATGAAACAGCAGCTTTGTAAAGTTTGGAAAAAGTAAGAGACCCTCACAACTCTGGGCTCTCAGAAGAGGTTATGATAGGGGACCATCTTAGGCACTGTGGGGTCTTCATGATAAAAATGGGGGTTTGCTTTTGAGTGAGGGTGATGATAACAGCAGCTCACAGCTATTAAGCGTATTATATTCAATTCTCATAACATATTAGGATTTAAACATCTTTGATAATTTCTGTTTTAGAAGTGAGAAAAGAGAACCTTAGGTTACTACAAGTAGCAAAGGAGAATGTAGCAGGTTGACCAGAAACCCCAGACTTGAGATCACAAGAGTACACAAGTTGGGTCTGTTACGTACCAGATTGCAGAATGTGCACCATGGCAAATGGTGATGTTTCTCAGAAAGATGCTCTTAGAAACAAAGTCCTTCAAGCCTTGGGATTTGGATGGGCAGTTTGGCAGGTGTCCATGGAAATGAAGGTTTTCAACTCATTCTGAGATTGTGATTGATCATTTCAATAAGTCTTCTCTAAAGAATGGCAGACTAGAGTGAGATAAAGTTGTAAGTGGTAGTCATTTGTAGGCAGTGTCTGGTGTTTTGTGCTATGAAATGAACTTCTCTGAATTCTGTGAGATTGTGACCAACAGGAGAATGATAGGATTTCACTGCAAATACCACATCGGTTTGTACTATCACTGAGGCTCTGCCATTAGTTCCCACATGTAAGAGACTGCCTGCTTTTCTTTCTAACTTTTGAGTGGTCTGGGCAAAGGACTGAACGTTTCTTTATCTGTGTGGCAAACTTTTGCAAAGATTAGATGTCACACAGACAAAGAACCTGGACGCTGGCACATAGATAGTTCTCCCTTCATGGGTTATTCCTGGAAGAAGACCAGAGATGCAGAGAGAGGAGGTGGAATTTCCTATAACCTCAGGCAGGAGCACTGACAGGAAGAGACAGCACAGTCTAACTTGAAATTCCCACTAGGCTAGATTCATATTTTAGCTTCTCTTAGAGGTTAGGATTTATGTTTGTGAGGGTCTTTTTTTTTTTTTTTTTTAAGGTTAAGACATCCTCAGAATTTGGCCAGCGATATCCTCTTCATTTTTTAGCATATGTGTTATCCCTTGAAGACTAATGTCTTTTTAAAAAGATTTTTCCCTTTCCTTTTCAGGTATTGGTGAAATAAACCTGAACTAACCATCTGATCTTTAAAAAATATGGTTATAGACAACATTTATATCTCAGGAGTGTAGAAAGTCCTGATATGGCAAAAATCTTTGCTACATAATTAATTTCCAGTATATCAAATGTTGGGAAAAACTTGGCTGTAGTTCCCAGGAAATCATTTTTTTCCATACTTAAAGAGGAAGAAGTAGAAATCACTGTTCAGTTTTTAAAGGATCTTATATATAAAGGGTAAGAACCCCAAAACAGAACTGTTACATGATTCACTGGGAGCATTTTCAGGTAGCAGTACGCTCATCATTTTGAATATTCTCAGACTGATCCTCATGCAGGTGGAAAGGGATCCCTTCCACTGAAGGTAGGTACATTTCAGTAGAGCTACTGTTAGCATGGAGGGGGAAAGTAGGGCACTTTGCCATTTTAGAAGCAATTGCTGCTGTTATGAATCATTAAAGGAAATGGCAGTATTCAGCAGCATCAGCAGTATGAGAATGGCAGAAAAATGCAGCATGCCTCTGCCTGATGAAGTTTTCCCTTCCAGAAAGATGGAGAAATCTAAACATAAAAATACCGTGCTTGCTTCAGCAGCACATATACTAAACATAAAAATACCCACATTTCAGAAGGCAGAATCTTAGAAAGATGTACATTTTCCTCAGCAGTAATTTTTCACACTCATCAGATGACATGTGGAGAAATCCAGACCAGTCAAAGCAGAAGAAGGGGAACTTTTCCAGAGGGTGGAGTTCAGAAATTGTTTAATCTGTGACTAGGATCCTTTTACAGGTAGAATAACTTTGCAAAGAAACTCACTCAAAGTCAGATACAAAACAGAGACAATAGGTTTATAATCATGTTTCTGCTGTCATCATGGGAATCTGAGATTTGGGATCTGTTGGTCTCTGGAAGAGTTTTCTAATTGTTGCTTAGACCCAGCACTTGATTCTGAAGGAGTCATGCATACTATTTCTTATAAGCTCAGCATTTGATATTATAGCTATGGGAATTAAAATCTAAAGATAACTAGATCAGCAAGATTGACTACATAGGATCTGTATAGGATGGAAAGAGTCAGCCCTTTTGAGTTTGCTATTTTTCTCTATCTTAATATCTTGATTATTAGTATTTAATTATGTTGTGCATTTTAAATTAGTTTTCCTATGATTTATGGTTAGAACGCAGAGATAGAACAATGTAACAATTGTGCACTTACTTGAATTTGCTGTGTTGTACTTTAGGAGAGGCCAAGCCCCTGTTCCATTGGTATCTCCACACTAGGTAGACTCCAGAAGGAAGTGCAGGGTGCCTGTGAATGGATTCAGAGTCAGGCAGGATTGGAAGAATATGAGCAGCTTTATTAGTAGGGTTCCTTTAGATTATAAAGGATAGAATTCTGACCTTATCACTTATGACCACATTTATTCAATCTGTGAGAGCAGAGCATGCTGTAGTTTGGATCCTAAATCCATACATCAACAGCTTTGTGGTGCTGTTGTGAGGTTATGGAAACTTCAAGAGGAAGGGGTGGATTGTAACAGGAGATTTTTAGGTCGTTAGGGGTACGGTGTTCCCTGGAAGGGAATAGTAAGACGTAGGCCTGTTCTATTTATTTCTGTTTTCTCTTTGGCCATAAGGCAAATGTTTTTCCTCTCCATAGTCGCTCACCATGATATGTGTTACCTTACCTAAAACAACAGAACCATAATATTGGGGACTGAAGTCTCTAAGACTGTGAGCCAAAATGAACCTGTTTACAAGTTCTCATAGCACAGAAAGCTGATTAATGCAGAGTACAGCAGTGGTCCAAGGATACCTGAAGCCTTGATCTCAAATGTGCTAGTAGGAGCAATGGAACAGCCCTAAGTTTTGAAACAGTTGAAGTTGACATTTTGGACCTGCTTCACTACCTGAGGAACTGAGCTTGGTGAAGACAGGTATCTTGTGTAAATCAGGGTCACAAGTATGTTCTCATAAGATGGCTATTTAATGGACAAAAGATCTCTGAGACTAAACAATTGAAGAGTGAAGGGCAGGGAAGGCTGGGGAGGCAGGCAATGCCCAGGCATCATCCTGCATTGCAAGAACAATAGTCAGAATGGAGGGCACAATAGAGGGCTGTTCTTTATTGTGGACTCTGTTTTGTTTTGATCCAGCCCCTCAACAGTTGTACAGTTTTCTTACAGTGTTATATGGGGATAATTCCTTGACCTGGATTTTCTAGCAAATAATAGATGAAAATGAGGAGCACTAGAAGATAAAGGGCAGGGGTGGAGATTTAGTTCAGTGGTTCCAGTGCCTGCCTAGCAAGCGCAAGGTCCCTGGTTCAATACCAGTAACCACATACAACAATACCAGACATGGTGACTCACTCCCACTGACAATCAGTACCACATACCACAGTGCTGGGATTGGTGGCTCAAGCCTGTAATCCCAGCACTTGGGAGGCAGAGGCAGGAGGGTTGCTGAGTTCAAGGTTTGCTTGAGCTACATAGTGAGCTCAGGGCCAGTCTGAACTATAAAGCAAGACCTTGTCTCAAAAAAACAAAAACCAAAACAAAAACTAAAAAACAAAAAGGGGACTGTGTGAAGCAACATTCAGAGTCCACCAGAAATGTCTAGAGAGGTCAACTAAAACGCAACCTGAAGCTGAAAATTGAGACATTTACTAAAGGATCATTTTTTTGGCAAATACTCTCAACCTACAGGAAGAAAATCTTTGTAGCTTTAAGAAAAATAATACAACAAGATATTCACAATTATTGTTACTAAACCTTAGCGGCAACTCTAACACGAGTCCAAAAAGTACATAAAAAGATGATCTAGATTGTTGTTATTCTATTTGAGCATCTGCATTCATTGCAGCAGTAGAATCCAGCATTTTTAACAGAGAAGTCATTGTGACATGCTGTTTAATTCTATGGCTGCATTAATTATTTAGCATTAGGAAATCAATTAACAGCAAAAAAGCAATATAGTCAATCATCTTTATAGAACCTATTAAAACATTAGATAAAATTAACAACCATTCTTGATACAAAAACAAATATCAATAAATGGATAGGTTTATAGCATCATAAAATGTACATTTATAAATCATGACTGCATGTGCTCAGTGGTAAAGTTCCCATTAAAGTCAGAAAGATGAAAAGAATGTTCATTGTCATACCTATTTTCTGGTAGTTTTTTTGTAGATGTGCCAATTCTATTAGAAAAAGAGACACCAATGAGACCACTGGAGATACTGTCATCATTTATAGCCTGTGAAACCATTAAAAGGACAACAGAGTTCTCTTTGTACTAATCCATAACAATGTGCACCCCATATTGAGGAAAAAGGGTACAAATAACAAATGGAATATAAAATTATTTTCATAAAAACAGAGTGCATGAGAGTGAGGAGGAATACAGCACACAGAAAAATTTCATGAATTATATCTTATCCAATATTAACCATTCTACTTCTGAATAGTGGCATTACAAAACATTTTTAATTTTCTCTCCATCCCTTTTGGGAATCACTTGACTTTTTCTAAACAACATGCATAATTATGGTGATAGTTAACTTTGATTTATGTTTCAGGTATGTGTTTTGTATCATGTTTCATTTTTATTAGTCTTTACGTTATTTTGTCTCTGTCTTTATTTTCCCAAATGGGAAAATATACTAAAGGACACTACGTATCTTGCTCCAGATCAGAGTCACTTTGATGCTGAATTCCTGTGCTCTCAAACAACTCCTTTAATATTTTTGGTGTTAGAAAAATAAAAGTCATTGTCATTTCCAGAACATAAACATGCATCTCATGTACATTTATACATAAGTATATCCTGCTGTATATAAATGATATATATGCTTATATATTTGGAATAGGCTTGTATAAATATATATTTCATATATATTTGGAAAAATATATGTGTAAATGTACACAGTAATACTTCAGTCATGAATGCTTCTGTTTGGAACAACTCAGTTTGCAAACAAAAATATCGAGCAGAATTTTGCTTCTTTGCAACCTCTGCATCAGATGACTATGGCCATCTTCCATACACAAACACAGCTGTCTTCCCCCAAATCATAAACCAAGGTACCACTCTACACACAAATATATCTGAAAGTTATAAAAAGATAACACCACACACTAGCTAGCAAGTGGTCAATGAACATTTATTAACCTTCCTAGATTTTCTATACCTGGAATCTGAACAGGGACTCTATGTATTTATCTCTGTATCCCCTAGCAACAAGTGTGTTTCATAGAGTATTAATATTAACAATCTCTCATACATGGAAATATAATAAGCAATAGAGAATTGGGCTGTTTGCCATGCCTGACAGTGAGGTCCTTCTGAAAATCTCCCATGGCTTTCCCTGGAGCTGAGCATCAGCTTTTGGCTCGGTTGTGCACAGAGTCATCATAAGGTGATAAAGCCATGGCTTGGGTTCGGGCTGGGTGGGACTAGCCAGTCCTCTGAATAGGAAATGAAGAAGGGTTTCCTGCTCCCAAGAGACTCACCCTGCAAAAGCCTGAATGAAGACCTCCTTTCTGCTCAGTGTCACTTCACAGAGGCTGTGAGGAGGAGGAGGAGGAGGATGAGCATGTGGCTGAGTTGTGGGTGGGTGAGTGCCACTGATGTGTCCTGGCTGGTGCCCACTGGCCCAAAGGCCCTAGCTGTGTTGGCTGGAAGATAACACAGTGCACCTCTTCTTAACCACAGACTTTGTGGTTTCTCAGTCCAGAGGTGACAACAAGAGGATTGCGTTGACAGGGACACTGACTACAGAGGGAGCTGGATGTCTCACAGATGGGCTCCTGTGTTGTGGGTGACAGGATGGAAGTTCCTAGACTTCCCTTCTCACAAAGAGGGGAGGCGCCTCAAGAACATGCAATGTACACTATGTTGAAACCCTGAGTGGCTGGCAGAGGAGTGGGTGAATAGGTTGTCAGCAGCGCCATGGGCATATCTAGATACTCCTGCTCCTGTCCTCCGGCTGCACCTTCCACCCATGACCTCACACCTTCTTCCAGGGCTTTGTGCTGTGCTGGGGGCACAGGGGCAGAGGGAGCGCCTTCTCTGGTTAGCTTCAGGTGCCCCGGCCTCCCTTGTGCCTCTGGGTCTTCTCCAGTGGGGCCTAGACTTGAGCTTCCCTTCATTCTCAGGTCTCTTCCTCTCTGGCTTCCCTTCATAGGCATCTCTGGGGCTGTTTACAGAATCGCTGGAAAGTGATAAGGCCATGGCTTCTATTTGGGCTGGAAGAACGCGGTGGTTGAGGATTGAAAACTCCTTATTTCCTAGGAGAGATTGAGAATAAGTCTGTGGCTTCCCTCTCTGCCCTTGGGAATTTCAGGTGGCCTTGTGGGAGAGATGGATGAGTTTTGATAGTTCCAGGTCCCTGTGCATTGTGGTTGTGAGTCCTGAACCAGTTGTGTGTTCTGCAGTTATTTTTCTTTCACTATGGTTTTTCCTTTTTCGTCTTTAATACACACAGATTAACAGCCAGTTAAATGTATTTATGGTATGCAGCATACTGTTGGATCTTGTTTATTGATCCATTTTGCCAATCTGTTTCTTTTAATTGGTGAATTGAGACCATTTACATTGATGATTATAACTTTTGTACCGATTGGCTTATCCTTATCATGCTGTTTTTCTGTTGCTGGTTTCCTTTCTTTCCCTTGTGTTTAATTGCCTTGCCTGGTGGATTTGTTCTATGTGAGACTGATGGTATTGTTGTCCTCAATATCTTTTTTTTTAAAACTTTGAGTAAATTTATTTACTTTTTAAATAAATTGAATTTATTGGTACATTTTAGGAATACATTATAATCACATTTCTCACTGATAATTTGTACTTCTACATGATGTATCTTTTTTTATTTTTTTTTTTGAGAAAGGGTCTCGCTTTGTTGTTCAGGCTGGACTTGAGCTCACTATGTAGCCCAGGCAAGCCTCCAACTCAGCAATCCTCCTGTCTCTGCCTCCCGAGTGCTGGGATAACAGGCGTGAGCCACCACACCCGGCACTGTGGTATGTGGTATTGATTGCTGGTGGGCGTCAGTCACCACGCCCAGCATTGTATGTGGTTACCAGGATCGAACTCAGGACCTTGCGCTTCTGAGGCAGGCTCTGGAATCACTGAGCTAAATCTCTGGCCCATGATTACAATTCTTTTTTTTTTTTTGCTTTTTTTTTGGAGACAGGGTCTCGCTTTGTAGTTCAGGCTGGCC